>CM076584.1:155451107-155641315 GCA_034641835.2 Pinus albicaulis | reverse complement strand
TAGGGAGGCTCCTTACGTACATACACGTCACAGGTCAAAGTGGTTTTCAAACGTTAGTGGAACAAGTTCAAGATGTAATAAGCTAAGTTAAATGGAAACATAACATGCTACATAAACATTGAAACAAAAACAAAACAACATGCACAAGAAACACACTCAATAGAGAAAACACACTAATAACTCAACAATGGAGAGATTTCTCCCTTTTTTAGGTGCTGGTAGTAGTAGAAGATAGAATGCTAAATCTCTTGTAGTGGATCCTTCGATCTATGAAGTTCCATTATCTAAGACAAGGGGGTCTCTTCCCTCAAGTTTTCAGCAAGCCTCTCTTCCCTCTCAAAGGATGGTAAATCGACGAACATCTGGTGAACTCCTCTCTCTTGGATTGAGGTGTTGGATGGCCAACAATTGATCCTTCCAATCCTCTTGTTGTTGGATAACACAAACTGGTTTGCTAAGGAGAAATTTGACTTGCGTAACAATGTGTTTCCCATTTCTCTTCCCATGGTTGGATTTTATAGACCATTTTCAAATTTTCCCTCCTTCTCTTGATCCAAGATGGATGTTGACACAAGAGTGGGGGTATGATTCATTTGTGTGCTAAACTAAAGCCTCAAGGTGGCTCAAAGGCAACTGTACTTTGTTAGGTTGAGTCAGAATATTTTTTTCCAAGTGTTCCAAGTGGTCCCGGATGGTAACATTCCGCATCCCTAAGACCGCGCGACTATCGAAGGGATAGTTCCGCATTGCACAGCTATCGAAGGAAAAGTCTCACTACGTGCTCAAAGCCAGTGTTGCCTGTGTGCGATCCAAATTTTTTTCCTTTTGACCTTAGGAAAATTTAAATTTTTAGCTCCTCTAATGTATTTATTCCCTGTAAATATTTATCTATACCTTTTTCTTGACATTTTTTTAATGTCTTCTGCATGTACAATTTTCGAGTGTTAACAGTTGCCCCTTAATGTATGAGGTCTAGGAAGAACTTTATAGCCGAAATACATTATAGTTTCTTTTCTGTGTAGTCGTTTTGAGAGAGAGAGAGAGTAACTTGCTTTAGAACTGAGTTAAGAGACCCCTTGCCGTGAGTAAAAAAGACATCATTCTCTCTTGGAAACCTGCAAGAGATAGAATGAATAAAATATTTCTACGAGGCGGGCATGTCCATTCTCGTGATGTTTTTGACTAGTTAAGCTTATCTATAAGTTAGTGGTTCTGTTTATGTTAGTTTTTGGTAATGACCTACTATTGGTTGATGACAACGGTTGCTGACACCCTCACGGGCGTTTTTATTTGAAAGAAGGTTGAATGTGGTGACCACACACATAATCTTGGTATGGCATGTTGTTTAGAAGAATTTATCATTGTATGCATGGGTATTTGATTATTGGGGACCTTATCGTGTAAAAATTGTTGAAAGAGATGCTTATCAAGTCACAAGTCTTCGACAAATTTTGACAGAGTGCAAAGATTGTGAAGTACGATACCATATTTACATGAAATTTTATCTTGAATTCAAATGTCAAGAGGATTGATGACATCAATGGGAAATTATGATTCCCATAGTGCCATCCGAGCATGCCCCTATTGAGGTGAGGGGTCATCTAAGGTACCAACTTCTTCTTGGAAAATGGTTGTTGAAGTCAACAAGAAGGAAGCATCAACCGATCAAAATGAGTACTGATGCAAGGGACTAGGGTTTCTGATGTAGCAGGGCATGGTGTGATGGTCTAACTAGGCATGATGGTGAGAAATGGTTATAACTGAGGATGGTAGTTAGGTGGCCTGAGGTCAGAGCTATAAATGCGATTGGCAGCAGTCACAAAAATTTCTTATGAGGAAATTACTGGAGTCGGTATGACATCCAGGGTGGGTGTATGTTTGCTATGATTTTCATGGTTGGGTGTGGTAAAGGAATGCGTAGCCCCTACCAAGGGTGATTAGGGACTGCTGCCAGGTGATAAATGTAAATGAATGGGTGGGAGTGCTCTCTTAAAAAATCTTTGTACACTTGCCAAAAGAATAGATAATTGGTTTGGATATATAAACATGGAGACGGGTGCCCCTATAAACATGAAATAATATGTCACTATGGTGTGAGCAGTGTGTTTTGTTGAGGGTGGTGACCCCATTGATTGGTCTCGGTGCGTGGGTGATGAAGCGGATGAAAAATGTCACAGATGGTCTATGCCGATGGGGGTCTGATTAGGCCACATGTGAGATGCGATGGTGTGTTTTTTGATCTGTTTGTGAGAATTGTAGCCCGGGAAAGCGGTTTTAACATGACATGAGTAAAACTTGACTTGATGTATGAACATTAAGTGCTTCCCAGGTTTTGGTTTTTATGGCCATGGCTCTAGACCTTTGGTGTATGGTCTACATGAGTGATGGATGCCATGGACGGTAAGGTTATACCAACTTGCAAGGGTGTTTATCATGTACAAGGTGGGGTGATGATAAACATGGTCGAGTGAATGAAACCTATGGTTGATTTCTTTGAAGAAATGATGTCAGGATATGCAAAGCTTCTTGGGGAGCCTATCATGCTGGGGGTAGAATGATACCTACTCTTGTGCCTTTTTTGGCTAGGATGTATGGCATATTTGTAATACCTGCAACCAATACCCCAAGTAAAAAGAATTTTTTTCATATAAAGATATTTGAAATAACTTGAATTTAAAGCAATAAGAGAGGGCATACCTGAATTTTGTTGTGGAGGCTTTCACCTCATGGGTGGAATTTCTTGGGGTAGAGCCCGTTGATGAGGTTGGTAAGGCATGTACTATCAGGTTCAGACAGAATTTCCGGAATGTTTGTTTTGATTTTAGCCAAGGGAGAGTCATGATCTCTTGGCAGTGTACTAGGGGTACACGCATATTATTTTACTTGAAGATTGTGTTGGCTATAGAGGTGTCGAAATGCTTGCAGCATAGGGAATGTTCCTATGTCATGGTTGTGGCTCATGCAAATGGTGCATAGAGTAAAGGTACTTAGCAAGTAGATGGTGTGATATCACTACTACTCTCCATGCAATATGTGGATGCTTGGAGATGGTTGTGCATTGATGCATTTTTTCACTTCTGCCATCTCTGAGTTCTTGGTCTTCAATGGTATGGCTCATTTGGGGAGTCTTGACTCAACACTACTCTTGTCGCTCGTAACCTTGGGAGGTATACACAATTCATGGTGTGGTGAAATTGCGAGCATACCCTGCAATAGTAGCGTGTGATCTTCTCTTGGTTAGAGAGATGAAGGGTATGGTTGTGACCATGTGAAGATTTTCGGTGAGTTTCTTGAGTTCCTGACATTGATTGACCATGTGGTCCTTTCTACCTCATAGAGCACATGGTATTCTTAGCTGGTTTTGTGCCCTGTTAAGATGATTGGTTGCCTTAACTTTCCTAGGGTTTCGATGACGATGGGGGGAAGGCCACATTGCACCTGGATGCCTAGGTTCAAAATTGGTTACATCCGGATATTTGGTGACCAATGAGCGTATGATGTATAACATGGGTTAAAATTGTGGGATGTGTTGTGGATCATTTGCAATACCTTTTTATTTTCAACTTTGAAAATATAAAAATAGAAAATTGTCAAAAATATGTTAAAGTATTATAATCTTTATACTTTGGCATAAAAATATTTCTTTTCGTTGCATTAAAATCAAAATTTTAGATACTTTTAACCTTATGAAGTGGGTCCCCGAATTAAAGATTAAAGGTTGATCACTATATCAAGCGGGATATGATGAAAGTTCGTACTCTGATCAAAGGACTCAACCCGCGAGCACAAATAGCGCACTAATTAAAAAGAAGGGTGCCTCCGCAGTTAACCAGGTCAACTGTGGGAGAAACACAAATGTGCGGTGGAGATTGAATGTGAGGGCACAAGCCGAAATATTTCTCCGTACCTCGAGACCCCCCGCAGTGACGCAAGGCGCTAAGTTGTTCACAGCTGGCCTCCACGTCAGGTGAACTCAGCGGTTCGTTGGTGCGTCATGTCAACATTTAATTTAAAAGGCTGTGCCACCTATTTAAACGAAATTTACATTTTCTTGAAGTAATTTTGGATTAAGTTAATGTTTGAGATTGATTTTTGCTATGTCCTGTTCAGTTTTCCGTCACCCTGTTAAAATTTAGCCACCTTGCAAGTCGTTGGTTGTCATAGTTCTGAATTATGGCCAAGCATTCGTCTCTGTTTGGTTCTGCTAGTCATATCCCTCTCATGGATACCGAGAGGGATATCCAAGACACTAATTGTTCCTTGGTCCATCTTCCATTTTACCAACAAGTCCTCTAAACGATAAAGCTTCTCAATTGTATGCCACCATGGCCAAGTCTGGTTTGCTGTCTGCATGTATCCCTAGAACTCATCTTTTTCCTGAATTGATATCCTAGATGGCTTCTGTTATGTATCTTGGCAAATGCTATGTGATGAATTGTCAGGGAGAGAATGTTCTGCAAGTGTCCACCTTGTTAATCCGCCAATCCCTTTGTTACCCCGAGTCAGAGTCATGTGTTCAATTCTTAGATGAATATTTGGTAGCATTTTATGATAATCTTGCAAGTGAAGACTTTATTTTCTAAAGCCCAGCACACAACAATTTCAGCCTCACAACAAGGATTTTCCTATGGAGATTTTTGATAATGAGATTCAACCAGTACTGAGAAACATTGCTAAAATTCTGGGCAAAGATGATGACAGTATGGTGGATAAAACGATGTTAGGGATGTTTTCCATGATGATGAAGCCAAGAATGGTGCTGAATATTCCATCCTATTGGTAGGAAGCAGTAAATTCATAGCTGATGAGTCTATCATTAACAGGTTCTTTTAGATTTCCTTCATTAATCATTTACTTGTTCTTATATCAAAATGTGGAGGAATTTATGCATCTAGGTCTGAATATCATGGACATGAATAAGAAGAGGAAATCTATAGTTTTTTGGACAGATATAGTAAGGAGAGAACAAAATGAAAATGGACTATTTGATTTTTCCAGTTATTTCATGTCAAGTGCATATAAGGTTTTGAATGGGGTTTCTCCCCCTCGTTTTTTACCCAAAGCTCAAGAATTCTTGCATTTAGGAGCAAACTGTAAGTTTGGGGATTGGTTTGTGTTTGAGGATTATTCAGAAATTAGGTTATATGGAGCATGTTTTGAGCCTTATAGACTTCTAGTATTTGTTCCCATGAGGCTATTTGCCTTGGAGTTTATTCGACAAAGTTTGAATGTTGTCGACAAAGTTTGAATGTTGATCAAGTTCACTTTGTGCCAATGAAAAAGGGAAATATGTTTAAACTACCCACGACTGCAGGTCCTTTCATTGTTAATATGAGACAGGGATTTGAAGAAGTTACCAAAATGCTAGATGAGATGCATTTGCTGCTAGGAGAAAGTTGGGCTTATGACCCACACAGTGTAATTTCCAATAGAAGAATTGAGAATGGGTATTCAACTTTCATTCATAAAAGCATGCCAGATTTAGAAAATATAGCTAGCAAAGGTGTAGTAAGCTCAACAGGTTCAAATATTCAGACTCTTATCATTTCAAAAAAGTCTAGTAAAAGAAGTAAAGAAACACTAATTTACTTATAAGATGAGGAGAAAGGAGTTGAGAAAAGGACAAAGTTTAATCAAGAACATGCATATAATCAACTTGGTTACTCTCTACAGCTGGGAGAGGAACAAAATGTTCCTGCCTCACCCATAAGACATGAGACTTCTCATGAAAAAGTACCTCTGATCAAACATATGTTTGCACAGATTGCAAAAAGGAATCAGAAGATGAAAGCCAACATGGAAGCCCAAGTTGAATATCAGATTGCTCCAGATTAAACAAGGCTTTTGACTGGCATGGATCTTGAGAAATATCAATTCAAAATTGCTTTGTCACATCCTACTGACATGTCAATTGGTTCCTATAGTAATTTCAATACTGTAAATATAACTGTAGATGTGAAGAAAATCACATTGTTGAATAAGATGAACTTACATATGCAAACAGGTCAATTGATTGTAAATGACCCAACAAAGACTAATGAAATGGCAATGAAAGAAGAGAATATGCTTGGGAAAGTCATTAAACAGTTGAAGTTAGAAAAATCCAACTCTAGGGCTTTAACCATTCAGAATGAAGAACTAAAGAAGATCATAGTAAAGATTGGGGTGGACCCTAATGATAGGACTGCAATGCGGAAGCTTCTACAAAGTGCTAAAGCAGAGATATCTACTTTGAAGAAGAAGATAAAATTAACTATAGGGGAGCATTCAATGGCTGCAGA
The DNA here is from genome assembly GCA_034641835.2 of Pinus albicaulis. Lineage (NCBI taxonomy): Eukaryota > Viridiplantae > Streptophyta > Pinopsida > Pinales > Pinaceae > Pinus > Pinus albicaulis. The sequence continues at coordinate 155,635,034 of CM076584.1, read as the reverse complement.
GGTTGCAGAGGTAGAGAATGAGAAAGAAAATTTGCTACAGCAGCTGATGCAAAAGGAGGAGGAAATCTCCAAAATAAAACAAACAAAAATATCACTGCAAAATCATATTGATAGTCATACTTGTACTTTTGTTTTCCCTTCAAGTAACGAATATCCTCAAGCACAGATTGCTCAGTTGAATACTGAATTGCAGATGGCGGAAAGAGACCAGAAGAAGGCTCAAGTAGATCTAGAGACTGCATCAAAGATTATTCAAGCTGCAGAAAATGAAGCTAGTAAATACAAAATGGACAATCAGAATGCCAATGCTGAGATCAAAAGCCTTAAAGAGAAGTTGAAAGGGAACATGTCTTTAATACAAGCAAAAGATATCATTTGGAATGATATCATTACTAAAATGAAGTCAAATTGGGACTTCTTGATGGTGGTTGCAGAAGAAAGGAATCTTATCAAAGAATTTGAAGAATGAGTAATGGCAGATAAATAGAAGACAATCAATAGGGCTATTTGGGAAAAAAGATTCATCGACTTTATTAATTCCAAAACAGACCAAGAATTGGAGGAAAATTAAATTTAAGGATAGAATCTTATATGCAGTGGATATTAATAAGATGATTGTCAAGAACGATTACAGGAAAGCCACAGAAAAGAGGTTGATTGAAGTCAAAGAAGCAGTAAGTCAGTTTGATAAATCATTGGGAAAATTAACAAGAGCAGGTTTACCTTCATGCCGGGAACTAGGAGGAGGTCTATTGTCTGGGATTCTTATGAAAACTTACTGGTATTAACAAAAATAAAAGTTGATAATACACATGAAAGGAATTAGGTACTCAAGGGGGCAACGATGATCAACTTTCTTCAGAGACATTTTCAGCTGTTGTGGCTGGTAAAAACTCTATTTATAGAAAGACCATATTACAACCGAATTACTTCTTTTAGGTTATATTATCACAATCTGATACACTCACCCAGGCCAAGAGTAGAAATATGGAAGAAGTGCAGAGCCTGGACAATAGACTTGGCAAAATATCCTTCAACTTCAAAGAAAGAAAAATCAGAAGCTGATCTGGGAAATGTAGCAGCATCGTCAAATATTCACATTCAACATATAGATTAGGGTTTTAATTTTTATGTTATTATAATCTTTCAAAGATGATGTAAATTTAATAAGACTTTTTGAGAGTATGTAATAGATGGTTTTCAAATTCCTCAGGGGTTGAGGTAGTTAGGATCATTTATAGCAGTTTCGAATTGTTTTTTATTGTATTAATGTAATAATTCAGAGGAAGGAAGGTTCCGAGTTTTGGACCTTCAGACTACAATTTTTGTACCCAAAGTTTTCAAAGATTAATGAATGAGAAGAAAGTTTCTGGAATATGTTTATGTTGATATGTGTTCAAGTTTTCATTCTGTATTTTCTATCTTTGAATAAAACGAAGTAATGAGTAGCACGTCTCTTTTTACCTATGTAAGAAAGAGTTAAAACCCTTAATTGGCACTCCTTCGTTTTAACTATTGCTTTCATATAATTCTTTTGGGGTTTGAGATGATATATTATGTGTAATGGCATATTAGTTTGGACTTCTTTCTTTCATTTTCTTCTGGTCATTTCATTCAACATAAGCAAAAGACAACATTGTGAAATGTTCATTATATTTTATATTTGAGGGTTTAATGATAAATAATTAAGGGTCATTTAACAGAGACAAATAATTTTGTGACATAATCATATAAATGACTTAAGCACTGATTCCTTATCACAACTAAGGGATTGTCTCTTAAAGTACAATAGGATGTAAGGACAATGCCGAGTGTGATGGTTGTCTTGGCAAATAAGACAAGAATGTTTCTCTTTGGTTTTCCATTCCCTTTGGACCACCTGAGTGATTGGGTACCATTTGTGAAGTGATCATAAATATGGGCATTGTGCGATCAAATGATTGCATGTGTTGCATAATGCGGAGGCTGGGATTATTTGTGAAGGTCAGTTGGGGGTGATAATCTGCCCCCTCATTGGCCATTTTTCTGCCGATATGAACAGGATGGACCTGGTTGCCTCATTCTCTTGGGCTTCCAAACTTTCCACTAAGTCCAAATCTGATCCGTCTTTTGCAGCGAGACAATTTATGGCCCAGCATAAACAATTTAACGTCGAACGAAAGTGGGGGATGTAGGGACAAGGATGAACCGGGTGGTTATCTGAACATACTCGGCATGAATATTGGAATTCTCATAGGTCATCATAGTACACCGAGTTGAGATGGTACCATATTTGAAATAACTCTAGAGATGCATAGCCAGCATTATAGTGATCTCGTTCATTGCAGAGTGCGCAGAGTCGGACTAGAGCTTGAGGACGATTAGAAGAGGTGGCCATTCAGGTGACCATATTTACTCTAACACATACAATATGGTACTTGTTGCTTTCATCCTTTGAGTTGTAGTACCGTTGGCAGATTCCGTGTTCAAGCCTGCTAAGTCGAGGTTTTCCACTATGAAGTGTCGCATGAGATCCAACATAGACCAGAATCGATGGATATGGGTACAATGATGCATGTGGTGGTTGCTCCAACAAATCTGACATGTATGTCGTCAATGCCTAACTAAGTTGATTTGGGAAACTCACAGGACTTGATACCAACAGTTAAATGCCCTTAACTTGGGGCACTGTATGACTAAGTGATCAAGCTCATCACACACTGTGCAAACTAGGGCCTATAGTGTGGCTTATGTTTGTTGTCTCCAGTCTATTGGGGTGGCTATATACAAGAAATATGTAGGCTCCTCTTATATGTATAGTATGGTTTTAGGTTCTCCATTATCCATTTTCATGAGTGGAGTTGAGGGGTCATGTTGGTATGATTTCTCTAGGGATTGCAAGGCATCCCTATATCGTGGCATCTCTAGGAAATGATGGGTATAATGCCCATAATGTTCGCATATGGCACACACATGGTTGGTGTGTAATAATTTCCATTGGTTGTTTGTGGCTTGTTCCTTTTTATGAGAACTTGAGGTCGTCGTATTTATTTTGGTGTGTAGAAGATGTTTCAATTCATCTAACTCTGAGAAAATATTAGTAGGATGGCCTACGATATCGCACAATGCACAAGGTTGTAATGACCTAGGTAACTTGGGGGTTTCAAATTTATTCCCCTTTTTTTTTTCTTGGTCGCATCAACTGGTGATTCTATAGGTGTTTCATTAACCTAAGTGGCCTCTTGAGGGGCAATGGGGGTTATTCCTGTAGAGGTGATTCCTAGAGTTCCTAACATGGTTGGTTGGACCAAATACCACACGGGTATTGAGAAAGCCATATTTGGAAATGTTATAGTTTCCAAGGCTTGTTTTGACACAAAACCAAGTGGGGAATATAAAAATGGGGTTTGCGAAATGGCATAGGGTAGGAATGTCATGCCAGTGGCTTCGACCTCCATACTTCTGATTTCTATGTCTGGGCTAGTTTCGGTGTTTGATGAGAGCATCATGTACATTAGTTCCCCCGTGCTTGAACTAGCCGGGGCCAAATTTTGTATACCGTGTAAGTGGTTCCGTAGTTTTTTCCACGTATGGTAACACGACATCGAGAGCCGTCATGGGTTTCTTATCGTATTATGTGAAATTTGGTTGATGGTGATGATCTGATATTCATGGGGAATTATCATTACCCTAAAGACAAAGAGCGCTATTGCATTCATGGTGTACATATAACTCTGCCAAAGGAGTATATTGTAGTCTATCTCTGCATCTAAGAATTCAATGACTACAAGTAGTGTCTTTCCAGCTAGGTTTACAAGGAAATTTTTATATAGATCGTCAGGGGCTGAAGGGCGACCATTGTATGACCTTAGCGTGATCTCACATGGTTTCAATTCAGGCGATCCTAAATTTTTCCAAACTGATTTGGACATGATGCATGTGGACGCTCCTTCATTGACAATGCATCGGTGTATGGCAATGTTTTGAACTGAAACCGGTATTTGGAAAGCGACCAAAGAAGTAATCCTAGGGATTGCTTTGTCTAGCTCGAAAACCATTATGCATGATTCAGAAGGGTCGATTGCACCTAATGAAAAAATTAAGGATTTCTGTTGTCTTGGGCACAATTGTAGGACTTCCAAGGCTGACATAGTAGCTCGTGATTGTGCTAAATCATAAACTATGCTATAAATATGAGCAGATTTAGAGTGATGTCCTACATGCCTGGTTGGTCCCTTGACTGTTTTCAGAAGGGGCTCTATAGGTACTTTGGATATGGTGAACGGTGCAATAGGTGCACTCGTACTCGTACCTGATGGCTTGGTGTCCGGGGGTGTATCATAGTTCCTATTCCTTGTTTGGAAGAAAAATTCTTTGCTAGTCATGTAAATTTCATGGTCGTCGCCTCTAATATCATTTTGGGGTGGTTGTTGTTGTTGGGTGTTAACCGCTCCTTGGTGGGGAAAAGTCTCTTGCATTACAAAAAGATGTTGAGTAGGTCCCCCTTGTCCACGGTTACCCTGAAATTTTTTCAATTCGGGAAGCTCGGGAAATTGGTGAGTGTAATGGCCGTATTCACCACATATGACAAAAGAATGAATTTTCATGGGTGGATCTCTGCATAGGTGGTATCATTGTTATTTGGCTCTGGCAGTTTTGATTTCGGTTGAAATTTGCCCCCAGACTAAGATCATGAGGGGCATTATTGATTACTTCCCCCCTGTCCAAAGTCTCCCTTTTTTTATTCGTAGCATTATTTTTCACAGCGTTTGGAGGGATATTATAGTTCTCCTGGTCGTAAGACTCTCGTTGTTGAGCTCGGGATGGTTGCACAGGTTCAACATTGGGTTGTTTTGTGGTGGTGTATTTTGTGCGGGGAAAGGGGGATATAGGTTCCCCTGTCCCTGATTGGTGTAACATTGCTGGGGTGGTTCCCTTGCATCAACATTCCTAGCTGAGTACTGGTTCCCCTGTGAGGGAGGATACAAGCCTCCTTGTTGTTTATTGTATGGTATCACCCTATTCATCATATTTTGCAAAGGTGCATATTGAATTTGGTGGTAGGCAGGTTGCAATACGTTCTAGGTAGAATCATACGAGTATCCTCGGTACTAGATAATGCTGCCTAGGTGACCTTGAGTCAAGGACCCGATCAAACTGTCTGCAGTATTAGATGTGCCTAGTAACTCTCTATAAATTTACATGTGTGGGGCATTTCGCAAGACATTGTAAATATATCCTGATTGGGTGTAGATGAGTTCAATATGTTGGGATTCGCTAATGGCGTCCTCCTCGGAGGTAGGTTTCTGTGTCACCACGTATTTTAAGATCTCTACTATGAGAGTTTTAAAAAACAAGTCCAACAACACTCTATCGTTGAGTTTTTCTTTACAAAAACTGTGACGTCACCGCCATTCATGGAGATGGTATGATATACGGATGACTAGATTTCGCCTAAAATGAGTCAGCGGTTCCATTCCTGAATCATGGTGAATGGGTAGTAGAAAATAGGCGAGGAACGCAGTAGCGAAGGCGCTAAAGGTTCCATGTGAAGTAGAAGGTTGCTAGACATACCATTTTGCTGCAGGACCTATTAGGGTGTGTTGAAAAAGTCTTAGTCGAATAGTATCAACAATGATACTATTGGACGAACACCACAGGTGGAAAGTCATAATATGATTTCCTAGGTATTTCACTTGCTTCCCTTCGAACTTTGGTATATCCAAAGGGATATTTGTGGGCATGGGAGGACAATTAAGGCTATGAGAAATGGGGTCATTAGTTAACTTTGTTAGATGTGGAATATTAAGTGATGCTAAGAAGGGTAAGTGAGTATTGACTGCCATTGCACACTATGGAAAAATAGGTGTCTGAATGTGATGGTTTATGGGAGGTACCTAGGGAATATTACCCTGTGGTGTGCCCTCATGAATATTCTGTTGACTCCCTGAAGGGTTAGCACTCCTCTGACCTCTAGGGGTTAGTGGAGGAGTTGATTTTGGTGACCCTGCTAGGTTTTCCACTTGTGTGGTGTCGGGTGACCCTTTGGGGTTTCCAATCATAGATTCCTCGATAAAGGATGAACTGATAATGGTGGCGGTGTGTCAGCTTTGATGCCTAAATGGTGAAATACCTGTCACTCCTCCCTCTTATTGGGGGACATCCAAGAAATGCCTAGATCGACGAGGTCCCGTTGGGTCTGTTATGGTGTCGACTAGCTTAATCTTGGTGATAATTTTGGGTTATTAGAGGAAGGAATATTTTTATCAATGCAAATACGATCACATGCATAAAAAAAAGAGAAAAAATAAGAGGCAAGTTTTCCTTTAATTTAATGTTATGTGATCAAGCAAGAAAAAAAATATGGTTTTGTCTGTTTCGCGTATGATACTCAAAAAGCGTATATAGACCTATTTGTACTTACACTCTTAATGTAACTGGGCCTTGCGAAGATGTCTTCTGATGGGTAATGGGGCTAATGTCTCGAAAGAACTGGAAACACCTTCCAGCAGTCAAATAATCGACCAAGTTAATGGTAAGACGATCAAGTGTTACTGCACCATCACCTATAGGGAAGGGTGCCCTAGTTTTTCTCACTAAAGTACCATCATCCCATGTGAGCATTCAAGTCTTGATATTCTTGGTATTCATCTACTAGTACTGAGCACTAGATGGGTTAGGTAGCCCCAAAAAGTACCGCACGCACTGGGCCTAAGCTTAACCCCCTCTGAAACGAGTCTCTTGTAACGCTTGGGTATTTGTTCTGTGGGAGGATATCCGGATTTTAAGATCCCTAAAACGTCAACATCTATGTTTCAAAATTTATTATGACCATGTTGGCTTATTGGATGCCTACCCCTGATGGTCCTAACCTGAACTATAATTTCTTTTGTGGCCCCTGTGGGGAGAATTTAGTGAGTTTGGTTAGTGATTATTTTTAGAGAGTCTCAATTTTCTTAAGGTGTGCCTTGGTGAAGTAACTATAAGAAGAGGATAAAGGTCCCAACACATTGGGTGCCTTTTGGTCCAATTCTTACTGATGCTTTGTGCGTGCTTTGGAATGTACAATCACAAGTGCTATGAGATGTGGATGTGTGTTGATCCTTTACAATAATTTTCTAAGCACCCTATGCATGATTGTTCCTTGAAAAAATAAACGATGTGCAGATTATGGGCCGCTTACACCTTGCCTATTTAGACTACTTTTGCACTATAGGGAGATGGAAAATTGTCTTAAGAAAGCGTTCATGTGCATACCCAGGCTTACCATGAGGTGCAAGGGTGGTAGATATGCCTGTTTTCTTTTCAAATGTTTGGTCCTGGTCCCGATTCTTAATGCAAAATTGAACTAATCTAATGCAAAGATTGAAATAACTTGAATTAGCTAAAGATATGTGGATATATGGGCCACTTTTATGCTAATTACGCTATGTGTTATGTATCTTTTATCATCAATTTGTTTGTTCATAAAACATATGCGGATTGAAGGCCACTTACTTTTCCCTACTTAAACTATGTGTGATTTGCAAAAATAAAAGAACTAAAATTAAAACTACTTAGTTGCTAAACTGAATTCTAGAAAATAAGAGTCCTAACTATTCAGGAAATACCAAAACACAGTGATGGAAATTTTTTTATGGGTTTCCAAACACTTTACAACTACAAAAAATTGGAAAAACCAAGAAAAAATGGGCTTGCTTCTTGCCACACGGCTTATCCACCCATAGGCATGAAACGTGTGCCTGTCAGAATAGAATGCACACTGTCGGGCAAAGGCAAAAAAAGTCCTCCTCTTATGGTAAGAACTGCTCACTGGGGTGACTGAAAGTGCTGAGAGGATGAAGTGGTGATTTTTCAACAAGCTTAGTAGGAAGAAGGACCTACATCAACAACCTTTAACTCAAATGAAAGAATATAGTGGAGTTGCCATTCATGTGGTAGTGTATTCGGCGCATGGGCGGATGAAATACACTTTGCTTAGTAGGGAGGTTGCTTACCTACATATAGGGAACGTGCAAAGTGGTTTGTCAAACGTTAGTGGAACAAGTTCAACATGTAATAAGCTAAGTTTAATGGAAACATAACATGCTACATAAACAATGAAACAAAAACAAAACACCATACACAATAAACACTCCCAATAGAGAAAACACACTAATAACTCAACAATGGAGAGCTTTCTCCATTTATTAGGTGTTGGTAGTAGTAGAATATAGAATGTTAAATCTCTTGTAGTGGATACTTCGAGCTACAGAGATCTAATATCCAAGACAAGGGGGTCTCTTCCCCTCAAGTTTTCAGCAAGGCTCTCTTCCCTCTCAAAGGATGGTAGATCTACGAACATGTGGGGAACTATTCTCTCTTGGATTGAGTGGTTGGATGGCCAAAAACTGAATCCTTCCAATCGTCTTGCTGTTGGACAACAGAAGCTAGTTTTCTAAGGAGAAAGTTGGCCAGCATAACAATGTGTCTCCTATTTCTCTTCCCATGGCTAGATTTTATAGACCATTTTCAAATTTTCCCTCTTTATCTTGGTCGAAAATGGATGGTGACAAAAGAGTGGGGGTATGATTCCTTTTTGTGCTGCACTAAAGACTCAAGGTGGCTCAAAGGCGACTGTACTTGGTTAGGTTGAGTGATAATTTTCCAAGTGGTCCCAGATGGTGACATTTCACATCCCCGAGATCGTACGACTATAGAAGAAAAAGCCACACTGTGCACTCAGAGCTAGTGTTTCTTGTGCACGGTCCAAAAATTTTGCCTTCGGACCTTTGGAAAATTTAAAGTTTTAGCTCCTCTAATGTATTTCTTCCCTATAAATATTTATCTGTACCTTTTTCTTGAATTTTTTTTAATGTGTTCTGCTTGTACGATTTTCCAGTGTTAACACCCATGTACAATGAGATTTTATGAATCCATGATAAATCATCTCATTGAAGAAATATGCCAAACACTTTATGTGCATCCTTGGCATAAATCACCAAGTCATATGATTCCTTTGGTGCCTGCTACTCATCCAACGCTCATGAAATCATCTAGTAGGGAGAGAAAAACCTCCACTACATAGCCCCTTCAAAAAACTTGTATGAACCGTTTCTACTAGAAATTCACATAAATATTATCCTCATAGATTTAGAAATCATATATCTTCAATGCACTCGTTGTGTAGATGCATCTCGTTTTTATGAAATTTTCCAGCATTGCAACAACTATCGATGACTATCCTCATGCCCAATAAACTCTTCCTCTCTCCCTGCATAAAACCATTCTATTTGGAGAGTCTGGGTTAACCTAGATTTAATACCATGTTATAATTATTGGGAGAAATTAACTAACAAGTATAACTTTACCAACAAAAAAGACACACATAAATAAAATTTTTATCTTAGAAAACCCCAATGTAGGGAGAAACCAACTAACAAAACATTCCATTAGTGTGCCTTTTCCAAACGCAACAAAAATATCCAAGTAAAACTTCACCTCTCACATCCTTGTCAAATTACAATGAAGTATTCCCAAGTCTTTTAAAGGCGTCATTACAAGAAATTTACGAGTGCAAAACCATGTTCCCAAAACCACCACCATTTGACCGAGCAAGTTTGACTCTTTCATTGAGTCAAGTTTTAACTAGCATCTCAAAGCATAAATAGGACAAGATGGCATAATTTGAAACACATATGAGAACACTTATTTCTTTAGCAAATCCAAGTAGCGGGATTTGGTACCATTGCCTTATAATTCTAGTCAAGTAACTCTTTAGACTTTCATGATGTTTTTTTTCTTCCAATTATTAAGAAAAAAATTCTTATAGTTTTAATTACACATGATAATGGTTATGTAGTATAGTTCAAGATCGAATAGGTCCTTATTAGGCCAAAGGAATCTATCCTAGAACTAGGACATCTCGTTGGGGTTAGGGAAAGAAACATGTACATATTACAGGGTGAACATGTTTCATTAGGGGAATTTTGAGGTCTAAAATGGGCCTCCTAAGGAAAATGTACAATCAAAATTCACTTTATGAGAACCAATCACATTTTAATGGATGACATCATCCCTAATGGTTGAGATGACATTGTTTGAGTTAAATGTATTTACTTGTGACATTCTCAATGGTAGATAAAAACTTATGGTTAACTATGATAGTGTTATAAGTACTTTTAAAGTCATAAAGTAAAGTACTAATAATAAATGTCATTTCACATTTTTTGAATAAAATATTGTTATTTTCATTTCATATTTTTTGAAAGAAATAATGCATATACCTACACAATGTTCATTTATTTACACACTTTTCAATAAATATTATATTTGTATATTTTCCAATATTTATTTATAAATCAATCAATTTAATATGTAATATAAAATCCATACATAAAATAATATATTATAATATATTATATTATTTTTATATAGTATATTAATTACATGTTATTATATAATTTAAATAATATAAATTTTAACTAATAGTATATTATATAATTAAGAATTTATGAATTTATATTTATATTTTATTTTAAGTTATTTAACTTCAAATGACAAATGCATTAGTTGTGCAATGATAATTTTTTTTTCTTGAAAATCTCATTCTTATTTATAGTTACATCAATACATTATTTTTATTATTTTTATTTTGGTACAACTTTTGAATTGAATTTAACCATGGTTACATGGATTTTGGTGCAAAAAGTGAATTGCAAATTCATAAATATTATTTTATTGGTTTAACAATTATTTTATTATTTCCTTAGAATGCCCATTTTAGACCTCAAAATTCCCTTAATAATAAAGAACATATACAAGTTATGGCACAAAAGGATTGGAAAGTTATATTATAGAGTGTTTTCTATTTTGAGGGACATAGTCACAAGTCCTCCAAAGTTCAACATTCAACAAAATGGTGTTGAAAATTCAACAATAAAATCTCAGTTTGAATTTTCCCTGTCAAACTAGAGAAATTTCTAATTTTCGCATCAGCAAAAATCTTGTAGGTAATCCACTGAGGTGACATGACACTTGTCACTCTTTTAACTCACTTAATTCAAGTTGGAGGGCTTGTGTTCAATTAAGGATGAGTGATTGCTAATTTGTAGCAATCTAATTCAGCTATATTAACGTGTGTTCAGTTAAACTAGTTCCAACTATTGGAGGAACTAGTGGAAGGTCAGTTGTTTTATGTGACTTTAGTCTAACTCAGTGATCATCCAATTAACTAATCAATCATCTAAAAATAGCTAATGCATGTAGAGAATTCGAGTTACCCAGTTGAGGTGGATATTCTAAGGAAATTCAACATCAATTTTAGACTATTCTGGAGTGTATAGGTGTTGCATGCAATCAAAGATCAATCCTTGGGAATTGCAAAGTCAATTGGAGGAAAGTCTTAAATAATTGGGGCTTAATTTCCTCAAGAATTGCGCAAGGAAATAAGGGAATGATGGAGGTATAAAAATGGGTAAGTCTTGGCCAGAGGTCCTAAGTTAATAGAGAGATAGGTTATTCACTTGCAAGTTGAGCTCAGAACATGTTGATAGGAATGTAGGGATTCCCCTACAAGAGGGACACTTCCAGTAACATTGGAATCAGAGGCAACAAATTTGAGTTTATCAATGGCTACGATCCTGCCTTTATGTTTATGAGGAAAGGATATCATTCGGAATTAATTTGAAACAATGAAAACCATAGCATAAACCCATGTATCTCCTAGTAGAAGATTATAATAAAGAGGTATGTTAATAAATTCTACTTCAACGAAGACAATTTTTCCCCCAAGTTCCACTTGGAGGGAATTCAAAATCCTGCAGGGTTTATATTTCCTTCCATCAAAGGATTTTAATGGGGTGGTCGATTGATTCAATTGGGGTGAACTAATTGCCTTCCAAAAATACTTGAATATGATGTAGGTTGAGGCTCCCTCGTCCACAATAGAACTATGAATGCTTTTACCATGGAAAGTGACCTGAACCATAAAAGCTAACTGATATGGAAGACGACGGGTATAGTTTTAATGGGAGAAAACTACTAGGTTGGAATATGATGGGTCCATACATCCGATAGCTGAAAAAAAGGCCTTATTTTGGGAGGGGAGTTTTTGCAACACCTCAAGAGTTGACATAGTTGATGGAGATTGAGCCAAGTCTTCAACTATGTTATAATTTTGGGCAACTCTTGAATGAGGGTTATAAGTAGACTTATGCATAAAACCCTTCAGAGGCTTGATAGTCAATTCAAAATGTGGGATAGAATCAGATGAGGTTGGAGATGAATAGGAAGTTTGATAGATAGCTTGACCATTTGGTGGACTTGCATTCCCATAGTCTTTATTCCGAGTGGCCACCAAAACATCAGATCTCATATTTGAGAAGGACATGATAAAAACTATTTTAGAGGAAGAGGGGTCCCAGGAAACCATGTGAGTCTTCTGATTGGGAAATAGGTCAGTCAACACAACGGGAGAAGTGGATGCTTTAAGAAACTGATTCACTTTAGCGCCATGTAGGAAATCACGTGTAAAGTGATCCTCGTTGAAAATCAATCATGGGTATAGAGACTTTCATTTCTCACCGGAAGACAAATTTGTTTGTTTATCATGGAGTGAGGAGTCCTTATTTTTCTTACCTTTAACTTTATTATTTCTTCCAGGTTGTTATTGAAACTCACCTTTATCAAATGAAATGACATTTATCTCGGGAGTAAAAGACGCGGGAGGGTGTGATTGAGGGCTTTACACAAGAGTGGCGAGAGAAATACCATATGGTTTACTTGTTGGCTGTGAACTCACATAACCAATAATTCAATAAACAACATGAGATTCTTTACTAGGTGGAAGAGGAACAATGTTTGAAGGAATAAGAGAATTTGTTATCTTATCATAGAGCGTGTTCGATTAGGTATAAAATAGATCTAAATATTAAGCACGACCAATAACTTGCTCTTCGATCACAACTCCACCTTTGGCCACATCTTCTATTATGGGAGCTAACAGATATTTGACGAATCATGCTGCTAACAACTGACCGAGAACATAAGTCTTGAATAATTAGCAACGATGCCTCCACTCATGAATGTGATCTAAAATATGAGTGGAATATGATTGTTTGAATTTAGTCAATAGTTCTGTTCAAGTTTCGTATCTGATGGGTGACTGGAAATGTGTGAGGAAGGTGGTGGCTAAAGTGCTGAAAATGTGAAACAAATCTCTAGGTAACTCAATATAACATTTAGTTGTGGTAATTGTAATAATTCAATGGAAAAGACGAAGTCGAATGGAATCATCATTGAGGGAGTTGGATGAACACCAAAGATGACATGTCATGACATGCATCGATTGGTATTCTCTAGGATTCCCATTGAATTTTGGGATATTAGAAGGCAACTTGGTGGGAATAATCAATGACCATGGAAAATGAGAGATTGATTGTTAGTAAGACAAGTTAAGTTAGGTAATTCAAGAGTAGCCGCAAAAGGAAACTATCGATTAAAGTCTGGGGGGATGACCTAGATAAGAAGGAATAACCTGAGGAATGGGTACTTTCATTCCTAGATAAGGAGGGTTATGATAATAAGGAACATGGTTACTAGAATATGGAGGATTTTGGTAACCAACATATAAGTGATTTTGTTTCCCAACCCTAGGATGACAATAAATCTGTTGGAATGGTTAGGTATTGATTTTCTAGTCTTTGTTGGGCCTCTATTTTTCCTTTCATTGTATCATCTGTTACTTGAAATCCCTCATGATTTTTTTTAGTTTGAATAAGTTATTGTCGTAATTTTGTGCATTCTCGAAGATAATAGAGTGAATATTTTATATTCCCTTGTTTTAACGAGGTTTAAACATTAAAAGCATCATAAATAATAGTTTGTATGTTTTAAGGTTTGAAACTGATTTGATTATATGCATAGGTCAACAAGCCTTGATCCTACATTCACCTTCCTGTACTATGCAACAAATTCCTATAACAATTGGGATTCCTGCACCATGGACTACCTGCACTCTAAAGAGTTCCTGCACTGCATTCCTATTCCAACAATACAGTTCCTATCCTAGTAGCACAGTTCCTATTCTCAATTCCATGACTATCATACATCCACCTATCATGATATAAAACGATCACATGGGTTTTAAAGAGTAGAGGGTCCATATGCTGATGTGTTCCCTTAATTGTGCCCAAGTATTCAAGACAACTAGTAGAGTTATGGTCATATTATTCAGTCAAAACTGCCTTCTATAAATTATGATGTTGTTAACATCGTATTCTTCCAATGATTGTTATAGAAAATAATTCATGGCTCGACATCATTTACATTAAACCTTAGATCAAGAATCTATCCAGTAATTTTACCTCCTTATTTTGGCACAAAATTAGTTTTTAGAATTTATATTCATGCGTTATGTGACCACAAATCTGAGTAACTAGATGGCGCTGTTGTAATGGATATGATCGAGTCTCCTTATTTTGGTTCGGAATTGGTTTGCAATTCTAAAATTATATGTGCGGTGTAGCCATAGGATCCGAGTGTGTCAAATGAGAGGCAACGTTATTGTTATAAACTTGAAGGCTGCGTACCGGGATTATTATTGAATTTTGTAAATCGTAGTTGGACCTATAGAGAGGTCTATTTTATAGAACGAAGGAAAGGAGAGGAGATGGCCCCAATGTAGCACCACAGAGGATTAACCAGCGGATCACTCCCTCTATTTTTGGAGTCTGATATTTGCTTGCATTATGTAAAGCATTAGATTTTGAGATTAATCAAAGCATTTTCAGCTATGTTGTGTTCATATAATTCATGTGTTTTATGATTATACTCTTAGTGTAAACAAAATTGTTGAAAGAGGGTGCGAGTTAGCTAGGTTGGCCGAAAAATCAACTTGACGCCACTCTGAATTTTTCAGGATTAGGTTGGATTGTGTTTGATTCGTCATTTTCTATGCGGAAAGTGTGTTAAAGATTATATCATAATATTTATTTCTTTTCAATTTCTTTCCTTCTTTAAAACTGATGTCATTTGATTTGATGCGTTGAATGTGATATTGGGAAATTGTTCTTGTGATTTTTAAAGATTTCTTTATTTCGAATACTACATCAGATTGTGTCCTCCAGTTGTTTTGTATTCACATCATCGACATATGCTATGATACCCTACCTTTATAAATTTTGAATGTGCAATTATAATCTTCTAAAATGGTCCAGAACTGATGAGTTCGTGCTCCATAATACATGATCAATTTCACCTTATTGATTTGAATGATTATGATTTGAATTGGATGGTGAGATCGTAGCGTATCGTATATATTAAATTTTAGTTAACCATGTTTACAGAGCCAATGTATTATTCAAGAAACAGAGACCACATATATATTTTTTTCATTTAAAATTTTGATTCCTATGCACTGTAGAGCTGGAACTGATTAAAGGAAACTAAATTATCTTTGAGATCGATAATGTTGTAGTTGCCATCCGACTTTTGGTCCTCTTCTCAAGAAAGATTTATTTTTACAAAGGGACGAGGAAGGCGAGAGAATTTATATTAGATTAATTTATTCCATATATTTATTTACACAGTAAATTTACTATCCAAGGTTTGTTGACGCTTTTAGGTTGTAATTTCTTGAAAAGGTGTTTGTTACATAGAGATAGATGAGGTAGAATTAGTGCAAAATTGTTATTTCTCTTTCTTAATTTGCTTTGCAAAAAGAATGGTTTTGAATTGATCTCGAATTTACTTACAGTCTTATTTTTTTTCGATATTGTTCAGGCATTGTTTGGTTTCTAGTCAAACAATAATTAGGATTTATCTTCTGTTTGTCGATAATTAGGATTTCTTTTCGCAATTCCTACTAGTTCAGATTTGCCTTTTATTTTCAAATGTTTGATTGAAGCTTGTTTTCAAGTCAGGATTGGTGTTTTCTCAAGTTTCCTTTGAAGTGCAGGATTAAATTTAATTTGCTGAGATTGATGCGCAAGTTAGACTAGAGTTTCATTTGTAGGTTGTTGGGGGCTCTCTCTGGCATTTCCAGGGTTGTGCGTTGAAGTTCACGAACTCCCAAATTGACAAATTAAGCATTGGTCAATTAATATGCCATATAATATGCCCAATAGTCTTGAAAAGGCATGTGATGTGGTCCATACTATTACCTGATAGGTATTTTTATTTCCACCTGGTATGCTGGGTTTGGCTGAGATTGCGCTGAATTTTGAAGAATTTGACCTACTGAAATTTGAGGAGTATCTTATGCAAGAGATTGAGAAGATGAGGCACCTTGTACAGGACTAAGGAGTACCTAGGTAGAATCAAATATCATTGGAATATGATGTAAAGGTTGGTTCACATGTATTTGAGCTTGTTGAGGTGCTAAAGGATATATATGAATTTGTGATGATGATGGTGTAGTTTAAGGATTCAAAAAACAATCCCAAAATGAACCAGGTCAAACTGGTAAAGTAGGTTTCCAAACACTGGTAACCGTTCCAGGATAAGGCAGACTATAATTAGGTGGGTTACCATATTGGGGCATACAAACAATGTGTTTCCCCCCTGTGAAAGGAGGAGAGGATGATGGAGGAAACTGGGATCCAGATGGAAGGTACCCAACATAAGGAGAGTTAGGCTATTGAGAGTATATTTTTCCACTGATATAAGGAAAAAACTGTTGCTCTATTGTAGGTATAGTTGTAGGAAGATGAGAAGTCTTTGTGGAATTCATAAGGCAAGTACCAAACATTATTTTTGAATTATATGACATGGGAGAGGTACAAGGACTGGAAGTCGCACCATAAAAGGTACCAGATAATGACTGATAACCAAGCGAGACGAATGAGCTACCATAAAAAGGTGTTTATGGTGATGTCGTAGACATAAACGAGGAAGTGACACTTGATGTATCAACCATAATGGTGGACACGAGTTGGGAGTTTGAATCAGTTCCAGTCAAGGTTAACAATCCCAATGAATATTTCCATGAGAGATCCGCGGATAGGCCCAAAGAACCAGGAAAAGGATATTGTGTTAGAGGTTGAATAGGTGTAAGAGGATCGATTTGATAAAAATGAAGTCATTCCTAGTGAATAGGAGTAGAAGGACGAGGCTCTTCTTGAGGGATATCTTCAATACTCACAAGTGCGTATAAAAGAGGTTCTCCATCGGGTCCAAGATATATTGGTTCTATTAGAGACAAAGGAAGAGTAGAGGAAGGTCCTGAAGAATAAAGTGAAGATGGCTGAGGCTCCTCAAGTTCAATAACCTCAGGAAACAAGGTTTCTAACTCAGGAAGATTAGGTTCAATGACCTCAGGTAACAAATTTTCAGGGACTTCTATTTCAATTGTGTTA
This sequence comes from Pinus albicaulis, assembly GCA_034641835.2. Lineage (NCBI taxonomy): Eukaryota > Viridiplantae > Streptophyta > Pinopsida > Pinales > Pinaceae > Pinus > Pinus albicaulis. Next base: position 155,617,719 of record CM076584.1, on the reverse strand, counting down.
GTGTCACCAATAGGAGTATATGTAATCTCGGGTTCATAACTCAAAGGGACAGATAATTCTGGCATGAATTAGGACCAAGAGGAAGGCCAGAAGTGGTGCGTGAGATTCCTGATTCGGTAGTTTTCATTTTCTTGTGATTTTTACGGCGATTAGGAGTAGCCTCTAGAGGAACAGGAGGTTTTTTTTTGCATTCTACGCGAATGACAGGGAGGGGGATTTTGTTCTTCCACATTGGATAATAAATTTTATTAAAACAAAAAACAGATAAATCAAAAAGAGAGAAATCTAGGCATAAAGGATTACCGAGCAACCATGAACTACGATATACACCTTAGCGAACCAAGGACTTAACGTACATTAGCCAATATCCTGTATATTATGTTCGATGTATCAAAATATACAAGGCAATAGACTCGGTTACCTATCGATGGATAAGAACCTATAGGGGACTCCCAAAATATACTCGACGGTACGTGGGAGTGCAGTCTATAATAGTGTTGTCTAATGTGTAACTCTTCGATGAGAGCATTCCCATATACTTTTGATGCATGGAGTGCCATCTGATATACCCGAAGGTACGTGGAGAACGTGGAATGGGATTTCACCCCGGGGATGAAACGTTGGAAAATAATGATAGATACTACGTTTAATAACATTGAAACACGTCTCTAGCCTATACCTCTAAATGTTTGCATTATTGTTACAAATGCTCCTTAGGATGATTCAATAAATTTTACTGTATATCTTTGATTAAGTCACAATTTTGGGGCTCACCATGAATGTCACCTGAATATCCTAAAATGCGAATATATCATGAGACGACAGGAATATTTTCTCTTTCAATGAACATCTAGCTAAGGATGGGAAGAAACAATCAATATTCAGCAAATAATATGCAACAAAAAAGATGCAAGATTAAATTTCCCTTTCGTTGCAATTGTTCCTATACTAAAGCACATACAAAAACCTAAATGCCAATGCACAATTTTTCTTTTCACCACACTTAATTTTCAAGAATGAAGAAAACTAAGATGCAAATGTTCAATCACTAATTCAATTACGAGGAATCAAACAACAATTCAACCAAGCGATCAAACAAAATCAGTTTGCAAGTGACTAAATGATAATAAAAAACAAGAATCAAAACCAATTATTACCAAAGGAAAAAAACAAAAATGTAAATCAAATGGAGGTTTTAGAGAGACCACAAGACACTCAAGACTCAGGGAAGTTCAGCTGGAAGCGGGCTGATGAAAGAGAGGCTCAAAAACCAAGGAAAAATCATGCAAAAACAGGGGCCAACGTTGGTGCAAAGGAGGCACTAGTGCTTTGCAATGCTAGTACAGAGTGGGCCTGAGTGAGGTGCAATGCTCTGTCAGAGGCACTACGGGGAGAGTTTGGAATAGGAAAGAGGATTACAACACAAGAATTGCAAAAACAGTTGAATGAAACCACTTCCTAGGTTTTTTATTAGTTGGATAATACAACAAATGTTTATCAAGGAGGTGGTCTAACAAAATGGACAAGGAAAACCACCAAGGGAATACTCCGTTCCCTAGTATGGTCACCAATGTTTTATACAATATTTACGATTGCGGACAAAAGTATCTCCCCTAGGTTTGGTTTTCAACCTAGAACAACATAAAGACAAGGAACTCAGTGCTTTTCCTTAAATTAAATAGATGACAAAGTGAGGCCTACTAGGAACCCATCACACACTTCAGTCCTTATTTAGCTTGGAAGCTCCAATTCCAGCTCTGATTGCCAAGATTAGAACTTGCACATTCAAATAACACAAGCTAAGAAACTACAATATCTATGCAGTATCGTCGAAATACTCTATTCAATAGATCATCATGGTATTGAAATATATGAAATAATAATATCAAATCTAGGAAAACAAAGAATTATTTGCATTAATATAAATGGAAGGGGATTACAACCATAAGTAGTAGTTGATCTTGTAGAAGAGCTCCTCCAAGTTGTTGAATTGTCCTTTCCTTGTCACAATATGTACCTCCAATCACCCTATTGCATGAGATGATAACCATTAACTACAACAACATAAGGGTAGAGTCTCTCCAAAATCAAACCATTCATTCATTCTCTCACCTTTGCATAGGAAAGATGGTAAATATATAGGAGAGTGGGGTAATTTTGGAGTTATTATCCAATTATCATTCTAAGGTTTTAGATCCACCTTTGATGGAGGGATAGGATCAAAGGATAAGTGGTGAAAACTCAAAAGTAGGGTAGGATAAGATCCAAATGTTTAATCCAAGGTAAGTGGTTGAAACAACTTCTGGAAACTCCTAGAAAGTGAAGCTTCTAGAATCCTGATCATTCTCTGGGATTTATAGAACCAACGTAGGTGGAAAGGGGAGAAACCTGTTGGTGACCAACACTAGCTATAGTGGAGAAACCTGTAGGTGGTCGCACCCCAATAGGAATACATGGAGCATTGGTCCTAAAACTGGCCCAGGTGATGCAGCTTAGGGCTAAAACTCTAGGGGATGAAAGGAAAATGCTTAAGGAATTTTGAAAGATGATGTCGAGGGAGAATAGAATGTTGATAAATCCCATTAGGAGGCTTACGATCGGATGTGACAAAATGAACTATAATAATGGCCTTGTCTCTGTGAAGCCGAGTGGATTGGGAGGAGATTGTTTTGTCGTTTCTTGGGACACGATCTAAAGCCTAGCTAGCATAGCACTTTTCAAAACAAATATGTAGAAACCAAGTGGTTGAAAGATGGTGGTAGAAGAGATATTAACTGATGTTAGGTACTCTAAAACAGGTCCTCCTTTGGTCGAGATATGGTATTCATATTGTGTAGTTTTTGATATCTTATAGGTGGGGTGGTGCACTCTAAGTAGAACCTCTACTGCACAACAAATTTTTGACCTCTTAGTCCAACTCCCTAGGGTGCTAATCACAATGTCAAGAGAGAGAGAGAGAGAGAGAGAGAGAGAGAGAGAGGTTGAGTCAGGAGAGGGGTAGCCTATGAAAAGGAGAGAGCCCATAGAGGAAACTCCCAATTACATAATAGAGTGGCAATATTTGTAGGTTAATACAAGGAGCAGATCCTTATGCATGTGCAGGAGGAGTTGACCGAGTATGAAGGGAAGGCCTCATCTCGAAAAATCTCCCTCTAAGACTTGGAAATGATGGAAGAATTGTTAGGTTGGATATTGGATAGGGGAAACACATGAGGCAGAGCCAATCAATATATGAAAACCGTAGAATTATATTGGTAGATGAAGTTTCTATTGGGGTGCACGTTGCTGGATATTCAAGAATATAGGAGGGACCTATTTTAAACCTTGGACCAGATGCATGGACACGTGAAGCATTGTGTTTGCAGATTGGAAATGATGGATCACATGTTGGTGAGAATCATGAAGCATCTTGGTATTCCTCCAATTGTTGGACCCTCAACATAACCAATGTATCCTATCCGAGTAGTCGGTTTAGACTCAGAACCTCTCACGTGACTCTATGATGGATCAAGTTCATGTATTTTTTTTGTTTGTTGAATATATATATATATATATATATATATATATATATATATGCCAATGGCCTAACATTGGCTTTTTTGATGGTTTTTGCTTTTATGTTTCAGATGTATCTGATGTCCCTTTGAAGGGTACAATTTTGATTATGGTCCAGTCTCCCTTGAGAGAGTGGAAAACTTATATAAACTTTAATGTAATTACCTAATTTTGTAACTAATGGAATTCACCTTACAACAAAAAAAGGTCATTGTTACCATTAACCTGAGTATATATATGTGTGTGCACGTGCACCTCACCATTCTTTAGAATTTAGTGCATCTTTTGTTATCTCTTTTTTCAAATTTTTTTTTTTTTTTTAAAGTTGTGACATAAACTTTTGTATGTATGTATGTATATGTATATATATGTTAATTTAATTTCCTAAATAAGGAAAAATCCATTTAATGTGTCTCAATAGCCAAAGGTTGATTTTGATAGAGTTATGGAAGCATCATTATAGTTTTGAAATCGATTTTGAAAGTGTAAGCTAACTTAATATTTAATGAAGATATATCAATTTAGTGTGTTCCAAGCAGAGGGGCTTCACCGTGGGAGCAATACCATAACATGTGGGTTCATATTGGGGGATATATAATGATGAAAAAATGACATAATATATTGGGGGATATATAGGAGATAAAGGATTTTTATATTGGCAAGTATAAAAAATGGAGCTCAAAGTTAATGAAAAAATATAAAAGGGTATAAAAAATGTTAATAAAAAAATGGATACCTACAATATATAATGAAAATAGGGGATTTTTAAATTGGGAAGTTTTATCAAATTTATATTGGTAGAGGGTTAAATATTGTGATTTTTAAAAGTATTTTCCAATATATACTCAAATCAAAAATATTGTTTAATATGTTATAATCATATATATTATGTGTTAAAGATTTATTAAGTGAAACCCATGGTTTTGAATCCGTTAGAAAAATTGTTCTTGGGACCCAAAGGTAGACTCTCGGCCCATTATAATAGCTATCGAAATACTATTATAGCCTTAAGTAGGTATAAGTTTCATTTTAATAAAGAATTGAAACATATCTTAAATACATAGCATGGAACTTAGATATAAGCATTTTATATTTATGCACAACATGTTCAATTTTGCCGTTCTAAAACGTCATCCCGTCGGTGGGAATGCATAATCACGTGGATGGTTCGAGGGTTGGATCATACTCTTCTACTTTTGTTGAATCATGGCAGAATATGTCGTGACAGAATATGTTAATTGAATGGTATGTCGTAATGTTGATCGTGGACTTTTTTTTAGTTGAGACGGCGGCGGGGGCGGATGCAGCACATGCTTACGAAACTTGCACATTATATGAACGAGAATATTATTAAAATTAATTTTAATAAAATTAAATAGTATAGTTTATAGAATAAAAAGTTATATAGGGTGTTTTGTTAAGGAATTTCATGATAAGGTTATTAGTTTGAAGATAAGGTTATTAGTTTTAATTTTTATAAGAAACAATTTTGCTATGGTAAGGATGGGTGCGGCCTAGACTGTGTCAGCGTGATTTTGTAAACTTAGATGCTTCTAGTCAAGGCTACTTAACCTACAAATTTTATGTGTGAGAGTCATTTCATGACTCACATTTCCTAACAATTAAAAAAAATTAAACACTATACTTTTTAATGAAAAATGAGATAAACTTATCAAATAAAATAAAATATAATAAGATAAACTTATAAAATATTAAAAAAAATTGGGTCTTGTGTTCCCTCCTTACTAATTAATAACACAGATATGAGAATTTTCCAGTGGATTTATTCATGGGTTTCCAACAAACCTTCTCTTCATCTCCCTGGATCTCGGTGCTTCATATTCGTTGACACACACGTATATCACCATTTGCAAAAATATTTATTCATGCATCGCCACATGAAACTCCATGTCTTCATGTGCCTCAAAAGGGTTGACACATATCCTTAATTAAACTTGAATTTGACTGCCAAGATTTGTCTACAAAACTAGACAAGCTTATGGAATTCATTTGCATAGTCTAAATGGGTCAAAATTTTGCTCTGAAATTAATAGAAATTTTGGCATGATTTTGAGAAAATTCTCCTTAAATTTTTGAAAATACAAGTTACAAAGCTTTAGGATTTTGGGTGCCCCAGAATTCTTATGGTGCTGGATCCATTTCCACCATAAAAAAAAAAACTACACACTCGTACAGTTAGATTTCTTGAAAAAAAATTCACCACATTCCAAACAAAATTGTAACCTCTTTAGACAACGCCCAATTCATCTGAGAGTGGGTCATGTGTTTGGATTATTCTATCTTGTAGCAGTTGTAGTCGTTCGGTAAGTTATATGAAAGCAATTATCAATCCTCTCCTTATTCCACCACATTGAAGATCTGGTAGATAGGGGGAGTAAATAGAGGGTAACTGAGGATTATATGTGCCAGTATCCCTGAGCTGAGAAAAAAGTATATTCTATGATGAAGATGTATCTTGCGCAAAGATCAAGCTTTCCACAAGGATAGAAGACCAAGAAAGGTCTAATTCCCACATAGAAGTCTTATATGGATTCCTTGCAACTCTATGCCAACCTATGATATATGTTGTATCTACATCACACAACCCATATATCTATTGTAGGCCCACCTACATATATTTAAGCTTAACTTAAGAATGATTATTAACATCTTACCTGTCAAGAATCACTCTTCCACAAAACCCAAATATAAACCTTAGGCCCACCTATCTCGCACATTTTCTATCTCTCTTGAGGCATAACATAGCTGACATGCACACATGCACATTCTCATGAAACATTTTTTTTTTAAATTTGTTTACTTGACTGGAGTTGTTATAGCAAGAGGAAAGGGTGGAGGTTTTAGGGCAGATGTGGAGCTAGCAGAAGCTCAAGTTCTTTTTTCCCTTGGCCAAACCTTGCAGTGATATATTCTGAGTGAAGGAACACCCATACATAGAGATCTTCATCAAGTCATCCACATTGGTCTATCTCCATGAGGAAAGAAACCAGATAAAGAGAAGATCCCATCATCCCTATTAGAATGAAAGAAGTTGAGGAAAATCCAATTTTTTCTCTTTATAGGAAACAAATATTTTTTTCATTATAATAAAAGAGAAAGTACAATATCATGGTTCAAAACTACATAGTATCTTTCTACCATGACATTAAATAGCCATCTTTTCATATCCAAAATATAAGTTTATCTACCACCCTTACATATTTTGTAATGAAACTTCAAATCCCCATTGTTTTCAAAATAAAACACATTTTTACATATAGAGTTTTCATCATTGTTCACCCCAATGGTATAATCCCCATGTTTCAAAAATAAACTATTTATACCTCCACTTATACTATTCCTTATTCTTCCCAGATTTTACAATAAAAAACCCCCTCTTTGACATACCACAAAAAAACATATCTCTCCTAAGAGTATGTAATGTTTCCAACATTAATGTTGACACCTTCTTCAATTGCTGCAAAATAGATCGTACCAGGAGCCTTCAAAATACCTCGTTTGGATAAAAGATATGCAATCATGTTTTTCTCCCTGTAGATATGAGAAAATTGAATGTGTTGAAAGGAGCTTACTAGATCCCTTATACGATTCATATAGTTGGATAAAATGGATTGTGATCCTTGACCTGATCAATGATACCCTTGGCATCACGATATACCTATAACCCCTTGATTCCAAACCACTAGAACTAAGAACACCCCACAACATGATAATATCAACTTTGTTGTTAGTGTTGATTCCTCCCTCCCACGAGAAGTGATAATAGTAACCTGGTTTGATTACTATATAAGCACAAAATTGCACATTAGGGGAATTTTGAGGTCTAAAATGGGCCTCCTAAGTAAATTATAAAATAATAGTGGAAAAAATCAAATAAGATTTGATGACATCATCAAATTTTAGAGGGAAAAATGGAAAAACTACTTTTTCAACTCATATTTTCAACTTATCTCCCAAATTTTTTACTCAAATTTTGAGCGGAAGTACTCGTTGGATGCGAAATTTAATTCCCCATCCAAGGAGTACCCATGTTGCATACTTTCGATGGGTCCTACTACACGAAAAATGAGAAATACATAAAAAAAACGTGATTACAATCACATTTTTTATGTATTTCTCATTTTTAGTGTAGAAGAGTTCATCGAAAGTATGCAACATGGGTACTCCTTGGATGAGGAATTAAATTCCGCATCCAACGAGTACTCCTGCTCGAAATTTGAGTAAAAATTTTGGGAGATAAGTTTAAAATACGAGTTGAAAAAATAGTTTTATTATTTTATTATTTTTTAATATTTTTACTTTTTTACTCCAAAAATGATGAATCATCCATTATGGATGACATCATCATCCTGAATCCTATTGGTTCTTATAAAGTTTATTTTGGTTGTACATTTTTCTTAGGAGGCCCATTTTGGGCCTCAAAATTCCCCTAATGTCTTCTCTGTGATCATGCCCCATTGAAAAAGTACGAGTGGAAAAACCTTCCATATGTATTTAAACTTGATCTGTATTATTTTTCCCACCTCTTCATCGAACCTATCTCGTTGAAGTAAGCTATAGTTATTTTATAACATTCACAAGAAAGCAAGAATCGAAGCCAATTTTTTCTAAAATATTAGAGCATTTCTACAACGCCAAATGGTCCAAAAGATTTAGTACATTGGAAGGGAGTGGAGTTTCTTATGGTATTTGAACCAATAAATAAGACAAGATATCGATGTCTGGAACTGCCGACATGTTGTAATTTTAAAATCATATAAAAACCCGTCCCAAATTTCTACAACATATGGGAGGATTAGGAACAAATGATCCATGTCTTTAAGCCCCCTTAAGCATATATGACACTTGTCAGGACCTACAAAACCATGACATTGTAGATTCTTCAATGTAAACACACTTGTGTAAAGCCAACTAGCTAAAGCACTTGAGCTTGTATCGCAACTCCCAATTTCATGTGTCCTGGAACCATATGTAGTGGTTGCTTTCCTTTTCAACTTTTGGAATTTTGTGATATATTTCCTTTACCACCAGTTTCCCTTTTTTTAACAGTCTGTTCCATACCATGCAATATTCTTTGGTAGTGATTATAATGCCATCATAACCAAATTGTGTAAGGTATGACTCCCACTATGTAAAAAAAGCTCCTTGTAAACCCAATTCCTTTGTTGATTTCCATCGTTGTAAGTTGGTGTTATTATGTAGGTTTTAAACCTTTACAAAAACTACCTACAAACGAATTCTTAAAATAGAAAAAATATACAATGGCAAGAACATAAAACAAATATTCACAAATATTTCCCTTGCATCACAAAAATGGGACTACCAAATTTATTTTTCGTTATATTCCTTTCAATGTTACAATATATATATATATATATATATGTATGTCGAAGCATTCATAAACCCCAATCCATTAAACCTAGATTAGAACATAATCGTAGTTTCGTTGATTGGATCTACAAAATACCATGGGCATAAAACCATCGTGCCCAAAAACATGTGTAAACCCCATGCACAAAACCATGTGTAGGTCTGTCCACCATCTTTGGGTATGGCCCCCATCCTTGGGTCTGCCCAACTATTATTGGGTCCAAATAAAAAAAAATTCCCAGAATGTTTCCCTAGACTCCGTGTAGGTAGGCTACTGCCCCCTTGCAAACCCCTTGACAGGGGGGAATGCTGCCCACCTGTGACCCCCCCTCTAGGCCCAATGTGTGGGGCTAATCGTGGAAATAATATAACACACACCCAACATTCTCCCACTTGTTATTTTCTTTCCACAAAGGGGGTCACAAGAGAGCTTAGTCATTGGTACAGCCCTCCAATGCCCATTTTTTATCAACACCAATAAAAATTCTCAGTGCTCACACACTTCTTTAAATCATTTGTAACATTATTCAAAGTGTCCACCTTTACCAACAACACCTTTTTATCCTCAACCATATCCCTCACAAAGTGATATGAACATCAAGGTGCTTTGTCTTTGAATGATAAATAGGGTTCCTTGCCATGAAAATTGCAATTTGGCTGTCACATTCTAACCTTATAGGCCACTGTACCAATCCCATACTTGAACACAATATTTGCAACCAAAATTATTCCTTGCTTTCATGAGTGACTGCCATGTATTCAACCTTTGTAATTGAAATAGCCACTACAAATTATCTCTTTCTCATCCAAATGACTGCTCCTCCAAATAGGTTAAACACATACCCACTTGTAGATCTTCTTTGATCTATCTCTCCAGCGTTGTCTGCATCAACAAAGCTACGGATGTCCAAAACTCTGTCCAATCCTAGTATTCCTTGGTAGCACAGACTATAGTCACTAGTGCCACGCAAATACTTGAAAACCCACTTCACTGTTGTCCAATGCTCCTTCCATAGTTTTGACATAAACCTGCTCAATACTCTCACTGCATGTGCAATGTGTAATTTAGTACATACCATTGCATACATCGGGATGCCAATTTAGCTCACATATGGAACATGGGACATGTCCTCTTCCTCTTGTTGTGTCTTGGGATGTTGCTCAACAAATAAATTTACACTGACATGTATAGGAACCTTCACTAGTTTACTGTCCTGTATATTAAACCTCTACAATATTTTCTTTACATACTTCCTCTGGTTTAACCATGGCTTCCTCTTTTCCCGATTACGTTTAATTTCCATGCCAAAAATGTATTTTGCAACACCAAGATCCTTCATGTCAAATTTGGAGGAAAATTGGGTCTTCAAATCCTAGATAATTTCTTTTTCATTTCCAATCAATAACATATCATCCACATACAAGACCAAATAAATAACATGGTCACCAATTAATTTAAAATACATACAGTGATCTGCTTTTCTTCTTGTGAAGCCAAGTACCCGTATATATGTATCGATTTTTTGATACCACATCCTTGGTGTATGTTTTAACCCATAAAAAGACTTTTTAAACCTGCATACCAGTTCTTTCTTACCCTTCACTACAAAGCCTTTAGGTTGCTTCATACATATCTCTTCTTCTAGATCCCCGTGAAGAAATGTTGTATTCACATCCATCTGTTCTACCTCGAAATCAAAAGCAACAAAAACAGATAAAAGTAATCTAATATAAGCTAAATTGGCAACGGGAGAAAATATATCACCAAAAAAAAAATTCCCGACACCTGGGAATAACCTTTTGCTACCAACCAAGATTTGTATTTCTCAACATTTCCTTCTTCATTCATCTTCTTCTTAAACATCCATTTTCTCCCAATGGGTTTCCTTCTAGCCGAAAACTCCACTAGATCCCAAGCCTCAATTTTGTCCAAAGATGTTGTTTCATCAACCATGGACTATTTCTAGAGTTTTTTATCATATGAATCCAATACCTCCCTGACATTTATGGGATCACCATTGGTAATAGATAAAGAAAAATTTGAGCAGAAAGCAAATAGATTATACTTATCTGGCTACCTTCTCTCTCGAACTGGTATTCCCTAAACTGGGGTTTGTGGCTCTAACTATTCTGATTCTTGTTCTGTTGTAGGGTCTGATTCTTCCTCCTTTAGTTCAAAATATGTTTTCTCTAGTTCCTTTGCTAGGGATTCATTCTTAATAACATATTTCACCTCTCTAAAGACCACATCTCAGTTGTACAGAACCTTCCTTATTTCTGGGTTCCAAATATTATAACTTTTAAATCATCCTTATATCTAATAAAAATGCACCTTTCAGATTTACTATTCAACATGGTTCTTTTCTCCTTTGGAACATGTACATATGCATCACAGTAAAATATCTTCAGATGTGAAAGAGAGGGTTTCTTACCAGTACATACCTCATGTGGAGTCTTATCCTCCAACTCTGATGAAGGTGATATGTTAACTAGGTAACATGTAGTATCTACTGCCTCTGCCTTGAATTATTGTCCTAACCTGACACCAATGAGCATGCTTCTTGTATTTTCCATCAACGTCCTGCTAATTCTTTTTGAGACTCCATTTTTCTGAGGTATGTATAGAGTATTATTCTGTCGTGATATACCACACTTCTTACAAAATTCTTCAAATTCCTTCTTGCAGAACTCTCCACCATTATCTGTCATCAACACCTTGATCTTCTTCTATATCTGATTTGCCACCAAAGCCTTAAATTATTTGAACCTATCAAATATTTTAGATTTCTTCCTGAGAAAATATATCCATGTATTTGTTGAGAAGTCATCTATAAATGAGACATAGTACACAGAATTACCCAGTGATGGAACTGAAAATGGTCCAAACAAATCATTGTTCACAAACTCTAAAATCCATTTCTCCCTCTTAGCATCAGAGGAGAAAATCACCCACTTTTGCTTCCCATATACCCAATGTTCACAGAAATAGAAATACAGAGAGAAATTAGGCATATATTCTACCATACCATTACCATGCAGTATTTGAAGGCCCTTATCTCTAATATGTCCAAGCCTTTGATGCCATATAATTGTATTTTCTCTAGAGACCACTAGGTTTTCTACTCCACTTTCAGGATCCACAGAATGGTTACACCCATCAATAAAAATTCTACCTAGAAGATTTAACAGAGTTCCAATCTAAAGTCCACACATCAATACTAGTGCTCCCTTAACCATCTTGCAAGTATCTTTCTCAAACGCTATTTTTACACTTGGATAATCCATCTTTCTTACATAGATCATATTTCTGGCCAATGCAGGAATATGGAGAACACCAAGAAGTGTTCTAATCCTTCCACCTTGCAAATTCATCTTGATTTTTCCATGTCAGATGATTCTATCCTTCTCTTCATCCCTTAATAATACATCACGACCATCATATTTCTCGTATTCGCAGAACAACTTCCTATGGGGAGTGAAGTGAAAGGATGCACCTGAGTCAATCAACCATGCCTCATGATCTACATCTTTACTTGAAGAAGAAGCCAAGTACACATCCCCACCTTCATCTGAGGTGGTTTTCACCTATGAAAAATGAGTTTCATCATATCCCTTTCCTTTCTCATGAGATTTAGATCTACAATAATTTTTTTAGTTCCCTTCATTTTCGTATTTCCAGAACACCTTTACAGGTTACTTGGATATTTAGATCTCTCACTCGAGGAAATATTTTTGTTTTTGTTCTGTGATCATCCTCGTACAGATAAGGCATCTCCATTCTAGCTCTCCATATTTTTTCCGTTTCATCTCCTCCAACATCAAGGATAATACTATTTCATAAAACTTCAAGGTAGTTATATTTCTACCTATTGCAACAACGAGACCATCCCATGAATCTGAAGAGAACATATAAAACTGATGCACTTATCTTTGTTTGAAATTTTTATAACGATAGATAACAACTAGCTTACCACAGTATTAAAGGCGTTCATATGCTCTGTGACTAAGTATTCATCCTTCATCCTTCGGTTATACAACTTTTTCCACGGGAATAGTTTGTTCACTAGAGACTTAGATTGGTACAAATTCCCTAAATTGACCCACAAATCCTTTGTCGTAGCTTCCCCTGATACATTCAATAATACTAAGACAATCATATTTTACTCTTTGCCTTCTGATCTAACTTCGTCGAGTCTTCTATTGACATTCATGTTGGTGTCGTCCCTGGATCTAAAACAATCGACTGATATTGATCCACCAACAGATACTCCATCTTGATCTTCCACAACTTGAAACTATGACCATTAAATTTCTTGACCTATATATTTCCACTATTTTCCATATTCTTTCACCGCAAGAATCAATCCCACAAATTTCATACTGAACAAGGTCTCCCACATGCCCGATAAAATCCCTCAGTAGAAAAGACATCCTCTTGAAGTTGAAACAACTATGATACCAAATCTACGTTTAAACATGTACAAAAACTACTTGCAAACAAATTTTTAAAACAAAATAATATACAATGGCGAGAACATAAAACAACTAAACATAGAGAGTTCCCCTAGATCCAAAAATCAGACTACTAGATTGATTTTTCACTATATTCCTTTCAATGTTACAATACATATATATACTTGCCAAATAAATCATAAAACCCAATCCATTAAACCTATATTAGAACATAACCGTAGTTCCCTTGACCATATCTACAAAATACCATGCGCAGAAAACCATAATGCCCAAAACCATGTCCAAAAACCATGCACAAAACCATGGGTAGTTTCACCCACCATCTTTGGGACTGTCCCCCATCCTTGGTTCTACCCAACTATTGTTGGGTCTGGTTAAAAGAAAAAATCCTAGAGTACTACCTCAAATCCCATGCAGGGGGGTAGTATCCTCCCTGCAAATCCCTCGACAGGGGGGGTGGTTCCCTGTGAACCGCACGCTATGCCCGACGCAATGCACAACGTGTGGGGCTAGACATTGAAAGAATATAACACACACCCAACATATTATTCCGAAAATAGTAGATCCGTTGAAGGAAGTAAATTCTTTTGTCATGGATTAAATCAAGTAATTGAGATGATAATGAATGGTTCCCTGTAATACCCTTTAATGCATCTAAATCAATCTCAATCTTAGAACTGTCACCAATGTCCCAACAGGTGAAAGCCATCATCCATTGTACATTTTTCAACATGCTACACCAAATAGAGGACACACTAGATTTCCTTCTTGCACCATTCCAAATCCATGTGGAGAACGATTGTCCATACATGTACTTATCGTTAATAATGATAGACCATATGCTAGAACCAATCATTGCGCTCCACATATTTTTTACAATCAGAGACTTGTTAAAATTGTTTGGATCTATGATCCTGAATCCTCCCTCCTCTATCGACTTGACCAATGTTTTCCATCTAACCAAATGGATATTTCCCATGTGATTGTTACATGTCCACAAGAATCTGACCATAATTAATTCTATCCTATGAATAATCTCCCTTGGTAACATAAAAAGCTACATCCAATATACAAAAATATTTTGTAGCATCGACCTTGACATAATCATTCACCCCCCCCCCCCCCCCCAATCGTTAGCCATCTATGTTGCCACCCAACCATTTTTTTCTTAAACCTGCTGATCAAACATTCCCAATATTTGATATCATAACTCTTGTGTTTTAATCTGAAGCCTAGATAGACAAGACCACTGTCGGCATTTTGGGTGGTAATATAAAAAATATTGTAAATGTTTGTGATCTCTGAGTCCTCCCTTTCACCATAAAACACAATAGAATTATTTTTACTCATGAGTAGTCCAGAAGCCTCACAAAATGTGTTAATGGTTTGATGAGTATGAAACCTACTTCAGTTGTTTTCTCCCCACTGAATAATAATTTGTCCACAAACATTAGATGTGTGACAACAATATTCTTAGTATAGGAGCTCCAGAAATCATCCCCCCTATCCCTCATATCACCCTTTTTGAGACTCAAACAGTCAATAAAAAGAAGAAAGAGTAGTGGAAAGAAATCACAACCCTATCACATACCCCTGTATGCTCTGATAAATTGAGAGGGAAATCCATGAATTATAATTTCCAATTTAGCAGTTTTGATGCATTCCATTATCCATTTAAGGTTATGTTGTGGCTAGCAACAACCCCCCTTTTTTATTTTAGTAATAATACTAAATAAAATGGGGACCCTTAGTTAAAAAATCCAAAAAACAATTAGGATTTGTTTGCCTTAGAAAATAAAACTTTCTATCATAAACCTATAAAAATCCCTTTGAAAGAATATTGCGAAAATCTTAAGTTTATGATAGATTTTAATAAAACTGCTCTTTGAACAAGATAGCGCGTCCATAAATAATATATACCTTTGATAAAACGCATTGGTCGCAGATCGCATAGCGCAGAAAACATAATTGGTTAATGAATATCTTTTGCGCTCTTTTCAAACATGCGCTTTTGCGATTTTGCGTTATGCGCTCTTTTCAAATATGCGATCATGCGATTTTGCGATATGTGCTGTTGTGATTTTTGCGATATGCGCTTTGCGCTATTGCGCAATTCCCGTTTTTGCACTATTTTTTATGACTGTGATGATTTCATATTGCGATATTGCGACATTGCGATATTGCGATATTGCGACATTGCGATATTGCAATATTGCGCAGCAAATCGCAGATCGCAATGTCGCAGATTCATGTAGGCGCGCTATCCCAAGGAAATATTTCCATATGTCAAATCCGTTATGCGCTTTAATGATTATATTAAATGATTGGATTGATTATTAATGTGAAATGAGATTGTGTTTAGAGTGAAAGTCGTTTCACAATTAAAATATTATATTTCATCCGCGTTCATATTCAAAACAGTCTCATCACCTTTCTAATATCATTACTCTCATTTATTCGTAAAACGCAGGCACGAAGGAGCGGATTACTATACAAAGCTTCCGATATACACTATGGGTAAGAAGGAGAAGAGCTCAAATTCTGAGAGCAAAGAAATGGCTTCGCTATATGCAGACACCGCCTGTAACAAGGATGCTGGTATATCCACTTGGGAAGGAATGTACAATCTGTTAGAAGATGAAAACCCTGTGGTGGTAAAAGTTGTAGCTACAGCTGGTTCCAAGGATTCGTCTGAAGCAACTCTTAGGGACTTGGCTTGCTCATTTCTGCATAGAATAGCAGCAAGGCCAAGGATTCTCCCATACACATACATGGTGAGATGGGTCCTGGACAGCGCTGATATTTCAGATAGGAAATTCAAGACTCCATCTGAAGAGCTAATTGGGTCATTTACCATAGAATATGTGAGATTAATGTATAAGCTGCCAGAACCACAGGCGACTTTCAACAAAAAATTCATGGAAGATTTTGCCAGAGAACACGCAAATTTGGCAGAATGCACAAAGGAGTGGACTAAAAGAAGTGAACCATTGAAGAAAAACAAACAAGGTATGTACAACACGGGTTCGCTTACCTCTCCTTATTGTTTTACTGCTGCCATGTTATGCAGGCTTTTTGGAAAGCCTGACATAAATATGATTTTACCCGAATGGCTTCCTTTGTTGAATGCGGCCGTTAATTCTACAATTGTAGACTGGGCCAAAATCCTATCTGATACTATGACCACTGCTATTTTTCAATACCAGACCAAACGAAATGTTTCCCAGCGGGTTTATCCGCCTTTTTATTTATCTGCTTATGTCATGGATGCCATCTGCTATGTCTCTAAATTCCCTGTAATGGGCTGGAAATGGACTATCCAAGACCCTTTGCCCATTCATGTGTACCATAAAGAACTGTGGGAATCTAAATTTGTTCCCCATTTTTACCAAATTTGTCATGGAATCATGCTGCCATTGTACAAAACATTGTATAATAAGGATCCCCCAAGGTTATCCTCAGAAACAGAGGTTGATATTCTCCCCGTCGCAAGATGGTTTGGGGAGGAATTTTTCACCTATATTAGGGTTTTTGGAAGTTATGCTTCTCCCCATGTTTTACCCTTATATGTTCCTGATAGACTTGTAGCCCGGGAAATTGCTTATCAGACCTGTAGCCAGGGAGGTATGACAAAAGATTTAAAAGACAAGAAAAGGGGCATTTGGCCACAATTTCCCATAAAATGTGGAACATTTTCACTGTTGGATATTGGTCATTCATTTCATGAGATAGGCAACATTACATGCCTACAGCTGTTCAAATTCTCAAGAAGGTTATTTGACCAAAATGATATTGTTAAGAATTTTACCAATGCAATCAAAGTAAAGGAATTTGTCGCAGAGCAAGATCTTTTGGATGATATGTTCCAGGCAAGAAATTCATTTAAAGAAGTTTTGAATTCAGCTAGAGAGCAGCTATCTCCAGGGGATTTTCAGGAATTCAAGTTGTACAGAGAAAGGAGACTAATTCCTATTCCTTTGGATAATCTACGCATAGAGCCTGCAAAGGAGCAAACTCATAGTGTTAGTCTTAACAGCAGTTCAAGCACAGGTAAATCCAAATCAAAATCTGACAGAGATTCTGAACACTCCAATACATCCAAAGAAATGGAAGATAAAATGGAAGAACCCATCAAAGATTCTGCACAATCTAAAGAGCTCGCTCAACAACAAATTTTGATTTCTCAACAAACAAATCCTCCTTCACCCAATGTACAGCAATAGCCAGTCACCATGGAGTTAGATAAAGAATGGGAAACCTTTAATCAATTGATTAACGTAGAGGGACAGAATGTACAGACCCCTGTCCAAACAACCAAAGTTTTGAATGCGGGAACAAGCAGCACAGCCGCAGTAACAGAGCACATTCCAATCACACCCTCCTCTGAAATTGTACTTAATGTAGAGGACATTCCTCCTCTAGATGTATTTTACAGCCCAAAATACAAAGCAGTAGTAAAGAGACAAAGGAAAAAGAGAAAAATAGAAAGTGCAATTGCTACTGAACCAGAACAAGTAGATGTTTTGTGGAAAGATCCTGCCACAGAGCCTACTCATAATATCACTAAGTTATCTCAAATAACAGGAGCTTATGCTTCTGCAACAATTGATAAAGCAGTTGAGATACAACTTTTGTTGGATGAAAAAGAAGAACAGATAAAGGCTCTACAACAGCAATTGCAACAGGTACAGGCCAATCAGGAAGCACAATTAAAACTTGAAGAGTTACAACAACAACTTCAAGAAATCCAAGAACAACATAAGGATGATCCTAAGCTTCCAGAATTCATTTCAGAAACCATCTCTTTGAACAATCAACTACTGCAACAAGAGGAAGTTTTCTGCCAAAAAATATTGCAATGGAATTCTTTATGCCAAGAAAGCGATAAAATCACAAGTCATGTCGTAGATCTACGAAATGATTATGATTTGATTAATGAAAATATCAATGATTATTTAGCATGGCAAAAGACAGAAGAAGGCAGAAAAGCTGGTGCACCCATCATTAATGAAAACCACAAAGAAATATTGTTCAGTAATTGGGATGCACAAATCAGAAGTGCAGAAAGGGCAGCAGAGGAGGCATCTACAGCAGCAAACACTCTCACTGATTGTGTAAATGACAATTTACACAAAGCTAACTTGATTTCTGAAACTGTTCCAGGTTATCTCCCACAGGCAAATCAATTGCAAGCAGAATGGAGGAAAAAGGCAGAAGAAAGAGCAAAATCCATCCAAGAGCTGACAAGATTGAATTGGGACTCATACTGGATGTACTTGGTAAAGCCACACAGTCAGCACAGTGCACTCAATTGTATTATCAATGCTACAGAGAAGATTGCTCCTACGCTTGTCGACTCTGTCTTCTAAGGACAGTTGAATTCAGAAGTCGGTCAACCGCATCTTCTCAAAAGTATGCTAGATGCCTGCAAGATCAAATATCAAGTTCATAGTTAGATAGATTTAGTTTTAATTTCACTGTATTTTAGCCTAGGAAAAGGACGCTCATTGAACCGAATCCTTATTTTTTGTAATAAACTATTTTTAGAGTTCGTTAAGTAGTATTTAAACCCCTCTCATGCATTTAGAGATGGGTCCTGGATCTTAATATTTTTGGACTTGGAGATTGCATTTCTGTACTCCATTGTCTTATATATTTTTTGAAAAAGGATCACATCTGGTGATTTTCATGCGGAATTATCTTTGAAGTGTTGCATTTCTGTACCTTGGAATTTGGTTTTGCATTATAATTACTGGATAGAGTATCAGAATGCATTTGAAATTCTTCAAGATGAACAATGTATTTCTATCTGTTCACTGTTGATCTCTTTTGTTTTATGATATTCATTTTAAAATTGCTATCATTTATATGTATATTTTCTTTAACAACGCTTCCTTTTATATATCATTTCTGAGTATAATTGAAACGTTATTTTTCATAGTTACATGTAAATGGTATACAATGATGAATGCAATATGTTTATATAACTTTGTTTAATTTCTTAAACAGAGTTATCTTTATTTGTTTCTGCATATTTCAATTTAATTAATAATACATTTTCATGGTTATTATTGAATTGGAACAATCTTAAGTTGTATTCACATATAGCTACCCGGGTTAGTGTTAGAATTTCTTTATCAGTATTTAGCTTAAATTAGATAGTTTTATTTCAGTTAGTTTAGTCCCATTTCCACCCATCCAATCCAATCCATTTAGTTACAAGGAAACTGGTCCTTTAAATCCAGTCGGAGCCACCATACCAAATGGAAAAGGAGCTACCTTAAGGTCCCGACCGGGTGGTTTTCCCCGATGTTTGAAGCAGAGATTTTCTAGGCTTCAACATTTTTGGCACTAGAAGGAAGGAGGGCATGAGTGATGCAGGGTGACCTGCATACCCAAAATCTTTTCACAAATGCTCGTGCATATAAAACATGCGCCTCAAACAATTTCCCAATCACACTTCAATACACGGCAAATTGATTCTTAAATTTTCGGAAGCTTTAATATCTTGTTCACAAAATTTTATGTGTTAGAAAAAAAACTCATGCTTCAAATCCATCTTCATACACTCAACCCCAAACTTCATTTCACTCCCAATTTAAGTAACTTCTTTCATCAATTCCATTTAACATCAACATTCAGATATGATGGGGTTCAATAAAAAAATGAACTTATGTTTTCAACCTCAAGTGGATATGGCAAACATCACCAATATCATTTGCATGCACAAAATTACATGTTTCAACCAATCAAAGTACCAAATATATATGCGCCCTCTTCCCTTTCAGCTTATCCAGCGGTCAGGCATTTCAATATTTATAGTTGATTTTGCCAAGCAATTCAATTTATCTCTATACATTCTTCACTCACCATGTTCATTTAATTCAAAGAATGATGCTGCTCATACCTGCAACAGATTATGTATTTTCGACCCTTTCACTTTGGTCAAACCAATATCCATTGTATATATAACGGCACTCTCTATCATTTAACTTACTGAATCATATTTACCTGTGCACGCTTTCTCAAGATACTCGATACTGCTTGGATCCTTCGTTTTGTTTCCAGCGCTGACAGGTTTCAAGCAACGCTTCACACGCTTTCTCAACAACGAAGTGGCATATCAATTTAAGACTCATTTCCAGCGTTTATCATTTGAAGACTTTACGTCCTCTTTTCCAGCATTCACACTACCAGAACGTGAATATTTAATCTTATATCGATCTTTTCTTTGCGTTAATATCGTTGTGTTGGATTACTGCTCCACAACACGACCTGCATTCATAACCACACCGTCAGTTGTAACTTTAACTCAACAATTCAAGAAGTTCTGCGCTGATTTCAAATGTTGTTCAGTCCTTCAAACCACCCTTCCGACATTTCTTTCACGTATTCTATATGTCAGCTGAAACACAAATCAACTCTTGAAAACTTTCCTCTGCACATCTGGTATTAAACAATTACTGTTTTATTTAATTAGAACAGACAAAGTTCTGACAATTTTTCACCTGCGTTCAACAGTCTTTGACAACCAACTGCTTGTCCTTCTGACACAATGGCTCGCTCACCTTTATGAACATTTATGGAATGTCATAATGCGCCTTATGGTTAACGCTTTCATTCAATCTGCAACTGCATAATTCGACATTAACATTACAACCAACCTTATATAAATTCGTTGCAATTACTCTACATCAATTCTTCAAATCAATCGTTTCTACTTCGCAGGTCTTCATCAATTCATCTGCGCCAG
Source organism: Pinus albicaulis (assembly GCA_034641835.2). Lineage (NCBI taxonomy): Eukaryota > Viridiplantae > Streptophyta > Pinopsida > Pinales > Pinaceae > Pinus > Pinus albicaulis. The sequence continues at coordinate 155,596,547 of CM076584.1, read as the reverse complement.
CGTTCTTGCCAATGCCACAGTTCTTCAAGGTGTTTATACTTCCGATTAATAATTAATGGTTTTCGGATTACCATTCAACCATTTCAATTTACATTCATTTCAAACAGTACACTATCTACAAACCATTTCAACTTGAATGCCGATATTAACAACATCAATTTTTCAACCTATGTGCAGAGTTTTGTTTATAAAGCTTATTCAGCGTTTTCTTGTCAAATCCAAACAGGGTATTTCCATACAGAAGTGAAAGTTAGCGTTCATTCACTCAGATTCACAAAATCGATTTTAAATCTATAATTACATCAACAGTGCTCTTTCACACTTTTAATTGAAACCTCAATGTCAGCAATTTATCAATTGATCCACACATATAACTTAGGAAAAATACTTTCATATAAACAAAAATGAGACTACTTACAAACTTATCTTTGGCCCGATATTCGACACTCATGGCCCTTTACAAATTCTGGAGGCTTATAACCTCTTTCCTAATTTCACACCCTAATTTCACCTCTCAAACTCTATTCTACTTGTTTTTTTTTGCCTTTGAGGCTTTGCTGAATTTATACAATTTTTAAAATGATCTAATTAAATGTTCAATCCCCTTAATATCTCAACAAATCCTATTATCTCTCAACATCCCTAAAAGATAGATTCTTATCCCTAAAACTTAGAAACTAATTCCAACTTAGGCTCCATCATTAATTCTAAATAATCTAGAAACTAATTTCTCTCACATTTACAAATTCTCACAAATGATTAATTAAAATATAATTAATCACTCAAAATAATATTAAGATTTACATGAAATTTAATATTTCTTCAAAACATGAAACCCCCTAGCTTAGATAAAATATAAGGTGTTTTTCGGAAGTGATGATACTTGCATCGATGAGCTATGAATGGCAAGTAAATCTTTATCCACAAGCCATTCTGAGAGCAAAACACCCTCAGTAACTTCTTCAATTTCTTCTGAAATTCAAAATCCTAGAGAAGAAATTGCAGAAAATATTCAGACACCCACTACCAAAATCTCAAAACATTAAGACGATCAACATCCTGAGTCTCCTGAAGTTCAAGATCTAGTTCATAAATTGAAATGATTCTCATTATCTCTTGAAGAGTCTGAAATATCTGAAGGTAGTGTAACTTCAAAATTTGTTTCTTCCAAACCTCTTACTAGGTTTCAAAGTGAAAAACTTGGTATTTCTCCCAAAGAATTCCCTTTACCTAGTAGAGTCAAAACAAGAAAAAACCAATCGGAATCAGCAAGTTCAACCTCTAATATCCAAATACCTGTTTCCGAAATCCCTTCTCAACAAAGTACAGTCATTTCCATATCATCTCCACAAACATCTTCTCCTCAATCCTCATCAGTCTCAACATCATCCATTCCAACAACTTCTATTCAAACACCACCAGTTTCTAATATCCCTCTAGTAGTTGTTCCGATAATGGCACAGAAACCATGGTCTACTCCAGGAGCAGTCAACATGGCTGCACCTTTACACGATTTACCAGACAATCCTGGAAAATGGCTTCCAAAGTTTAGCCCAGATCTTAACATTCAAGCTGAAGAACATATCAATAACTTTATGCTGGCTATTAATTTGAATGGAGTCACACAGGAAGATGTTGTAGTTAGACTATTCCTTTATAATCTTCAAGGAACGGTAGGATCATGGTACTTCTCATTACCATCAGGATCTATAACAAGTTGGGACATTTTTGCAGATCATTTTTTAACCAAATTTGGAGATGACCGATCAATTGCAACTTTACTCAATGATCTCTCAAATTTGAAAATAGAACCCAAGGAACCCATTAAAGAATTCAACGCTAGATTCAACAAACTCTTGAACAAAATTCACGTAGATTCACAACCCAGTGAACATGTCAGAATTGAATGGTACATAACAGCCTTACCCTCAAACATAGAAATTTTCGTGGACAGAGCTGCAAAACCTACATTAGCTGAAAATATGAAAGAAGCTATTGCAGTAGAAAAACGTATCACTTCTCTAGAAAAGAAAAATGCTCTTGAAGAAAGGAAATCAAAGAAGGTCAGCTTCAGAGATGATTCAAAGAAAAAGGTCAAAGATCCATATGACATGGAAGGTTTACAAAAATTTCTTAAAACCATGTCAAATGAAATGGTTGAAATAAAAAAACAAGTAGCTGAAACTTCTACCAAGAAACCATTCCGAAATTTCAGAAGAAACCAAGTTGAATCTAAACCTCCTAATACAATTTCAAATGCAGAATCAGAAGAAGAGGAAGAAGAAGAAGATACATCTGTAGTATCAGACCAAGAAGACGAAAATGAAGAGATAGCTGAATTAAATGGAATGTGGGATTTTATTCTCCCGAATTCTGATAGTGAAGAAGCTATGCCTGTAAGTACTAGGAGTAAATCTACAGCAGAACCAGTGCAAGCAGTTCCTAAAAATAAAATTGCAACTCCAAGTACCAAAGACAAACCCATTGTGAAGAAAACTTCTTCACTGCCTACTCAAAATCAGCCATCCTCTTCTAATCCTCTCACATCAACAACGAAGACTTTGGTAGTGTCAGAACCCATGGAATACAACATTGTTGAGGACATGAAAAATATCAAAGCTAACATTTCCTTACATGAACTCAGCAAACTAAAACACCAGCAAAAGTTGTTATTAAAAGAACTTAACGCTACACCAATTGCTCCTGTACCAAGCGGTGTAGTTGCAAAAGCAGCGAGAGGAACTGGTAAGCCACCAGATAAGGTAGATGCTACTGATACTGTGCTCATTGGGGAAAAGTCAAATTCTCAAAATCCTCCTTTTCTTTTGACTTATGAGATGTACAATAAAAATCTGCACAATTGTTTGATTGATTCTGGAGCTTCCTCCAATATTATGCCTACTTCTGTCTGTGCTAAATTGAATATTGAACCACAGAAATCAGCAGTTCATATCGTTTAGTTGGATCGCTCTAAAGTTCAAGTGGTAGGAGAAATCAATTCAATTACTATCAGATTAGCTTCAGATCCTAGAATTGTCCAAAGAATTGATATTTTGATTGCTGATATCCCTGAATTTTATGGATTAATCTTGAGTAGGGACTGGTCTGCGAAACTTAATGGTTATATCTCGACTGATTATTCACATATGTGGCTTCCCTACAAAGGGAAACCAAATCAAATCAAAATTCAACGAGAAAAACATATGACACACACTGTCATTGAATTTGAATAGCCTAATGAACCTGTGGCATTCAACAACAATATTCTTGGAGGTTATTCTGCTGAATCATTTCTTGGAAATTTCAAAGCTCCTCAATCCCCTTTTTCTATAAATACTTTTATTTCTCAGATAGAAATTTTTTCACAATCTGATTCTTCCAGAATTGTAAATATTTCTGATGTAATTGTAGATAAGCCAATAGTTAAATCTTTATTTTGGTCGTTATATTTCGATGGATCGAAGTCTAGTGATGGAGCTGGAGCTGGATGTATCTTAATTGATCCAAATGGGGAGAAAACCATGCTGTCATGCAGGTTAGAATTTGAGTGTACTAACAATACCGCAGAATATGAAGCCTTGGTTCAAGGACTTTATAAAGCTATAGGGTTAGATGTTAAATACTTGAAAGTCTTTGGTGATTCCGAAATTGTCATTAAACAAGTTAGGAATACTATTCATTTCCTTTCAGGACATCTTAAACACTATCAAACCCTAGTACAAGACCTCACCACTCATTTTTAGCATTCAATATTTCTCCTATTCCTAGGAATCAGAATACATCAGCTGACTTGTTAGCTAATGTTGCATCTAAACTCTTACCTGCTGAAGATTGCAGTCCTGATAGATTTTCTGTAGAATTGATTTTTCGTCCATCTGTCCCGGATAATGTTACAAATTGGAGAGTTTTCTATCATGATCAAGATATTCTAAATTTCATGACTTCAGAGAAATCATATGATGATCAAATTATTGACGAAGATGATCATGATTTACAAATTGCTTCAAAAGGTAATGAAAACCCCATTCCAAAATCTGTTGTTAAATTAGAGGATTTATATGAAATTAGAGACAGATTCAAGAAATTCATTAATTCAAAACTTCAAAGTTCCACTTTGAAGTTTGAATTAGTAAATCTTGGTTCTGATTCTAAACCTCAAAACATTAATTTAGGACTCAATTTAACACCATAGGAAAGGAGTGTATTCATTAAACTGTTGAACAAGTATAAAAATGTGTTTTCTTGGAATTATGATGATCTAGAAACGTATGATACTTCAATTATCCAACACACAATTCCAATGTTTCCTGATGTTAAACCTGTTCAACAAAAGTTGAAAAAGATCCATCCAAATCTCGAGAGTCAAATCAAATCAGAACTCAATAAACTTTTGAAAGCCAAAATCATTTTTCCAGTCAGGCACTCTAATTGGGTTTCCAATATGGTACCTGTAAGGAAGAAGAATGGTGATATTAGAATCTGTATTGATTTCAGAAATTTAAACAAGGCATGTTTAAAAGATAATTTCCCATTGCCAACCATGGAACGGATACTTCAAAAGGTAGCTGGTTCTGAACTTATGTCTTTTCTCGATGGGTTTTCAGGCTATAATCAAGTTTTAGTTCACCCAGATGACAGATTGAAGACAACTTTCAGAACAAAATGGGGAACTTACGCTTATCAGAAAATGCCTTTTGGTCTAATAAATGCAGGAGCAAATTTTCAAAGAGCCATGGACATAGCATTCAAAGGTCTGATCAATAAATCAGTTGTTGTTTATCTTGATGACATAACAGTATTTTCAAAAAAGAGAGCCAATCATATACATGAATTAAAACAAATATTTGAAAGATGTAGAAGGTTTGGTATTTCCTTAAATCCGAAGAAATATTTCTTTGCTTTAGATGAAGGAAAGCTCTTAGGATTTGTTGTGTCAAAAGATGGTATATATATTGATCTAGATAGAGTGAAAGAAATTTCTGATATTTCTTTACCACATAACAAAAAATCCATGCAATCATTTCTTGGACAGATCAATTTTGTTAAAAGATTCATTCCTGATTTTTCTTTAATTGTTTTACCTATGCAAAATATGATCAAGAAGAATTCAGTATTCAAATGGGGGCATGAAGAGAAAGAAGTCTTTAAGGCAATTAAACAAGCAATCATTAATGTACCAGCACTGAATACCCCGGATTTTTCTAAAGATTTTACTTTGTATACTCTGGCCACTGAAACATCCTATGCAGCCGTTTTAACACAACTCAACGATCAAGAAATCGAAGCACCAATTTCTTTCTTTAGCTCAAATATGCAAGGAGCTGAGCTTAATTATTCCGATGTTGAAAAACAAGCCTTTGTTTTGTTTAAATCAATTAAACATTTCAGACATTTTCTCTTGAAAACACATACAAAAATTATTGTCCCATTCTCTGCAGTGAGGCAATTATTAATTCAGAGAGAAGTAGGAGAAAAGAGAGCTAACTGGGTAACAACCTTGCAAGAATATGATATTGATATTAAACCAGCTAAGATTGTTAGAGGACAAGGTTTTTGCAGATTATTAGCAGGAGCTCATAACATACCAGAAAGTCAAGATTCAAATCAAGATATTCAAGTAAATCAGATAAGTATTACAGATGCTGAATCTCAGTATGCTGATCTCATTTATTACTTGAAGAATGGGTATGCTCCTTCTAACCTCAGTTATAAGAGAAAACGTGCTTTAAGGTTAAAAGTTGATAAATATGAGATCATTGATAATGTGTTATTTAGAAAAAAATTATGATTCAATTTTATTAAGATGTCTTGAAAAGACTGAAGCTGAAAAGGTTTTGCAGGAATTACATGATGGACCAGCAGGAGGTCATTTTGGAGGTGATACCACGGCTCACAAAATAATTCGTGCTGGTTATTACTGGCCTACCCTTTTTAAAGATACGCATGATTACGTAAGGAAGTGCCAAATTTGTCAAACTGCAAGTGGAAGACAAAGGAAACCAACTTTTCCTTTGCAACCAGTAACTATTGAGCAACCATTTGAACAATGGGGGCTTGACATTATTGGTGAAATAGTACCTCATTCTTCCAAGCAGCACAAGTACATCCTTACTGCAACTGATTACTTTACGAAATGGGTAGAGGCAATCCCCTTGAAAGTAGCCAATTCTGATGCAATTATTGATTTCATAGATCAATTCATCATAACCAGGTTTGGTGTACCTCAAGCTCTTGTCTTTGATAATGCATCTTACTTCTCTGGAAATAGTTTAATTGAATTTGCAGTCAAAAGAGGTTTTAAATTAAAATATTCGGCAAATTATTACCCACAAGGTAATGGTTTAGCTGAATCCACTAATAAAAACCTTATCAAAATCATTAAAAGGACCGTTGATCAAAATCAAAAGAATTGGCATAAATCTTTAATCTTTGCGTTATGGGCTGATCGTATCACTGAAAAAGCTTCAATAGGGACTTCACCTTTCAATCTGGTTTATGGAAAAGAAGTTGTGATACCTTCAAATTTAACTCTTCCATCATTAGCCCTAGTACAGTTTATTGAAGAAAATCCTTCATCATCCATTCAATTGAGATATGATCAAATCCTTAAATTAGAAGAAGATAGGGATAAAGCAAAAATTACTCATGAAAAACATCAACAGCTTGTAAAATCTTCTTTTGATGCAAGTTCTACCGGCTCAAAACTTTTATCAATTGGTGATCTCGTTTTGAAATGGGATAAAGCACACGAAGAAAAAGGTAAACATACCAAATTTCAGAAAATGTGGCTTCGACCATTTCAGATCGTTGAGAAGATAGGCTCAAATACATTCATACTCCAAGATCTAGCAGGTAAGAGAGAATTTCTTCCTGTAAATGGGCTTATCTTGAAGAAATTCTTTTCCTAAGGAGGTAACCCCTTCTTAAACTGTACATATTTCTTTCTGCAGATTTTGATTGTTTTTATTTTCGCAAATAAAGGTTGTTTATGAGTCTCTGATTGACTGTTTACTATTTAAGAAAATTTATTCGGAAAAATATTATAAATATTTATTTCATGTAAATAAGAATTTTTAAACTCACGGATGTGGATGAACAGTAGGAAAATGGCGCTCATTGGCTCCGGCCAATTCCCAAGGCGTTCGGCGCGTGGTAGCCACATGGGCCTCCACGGCGCCACAACCTCTGCATTTACTATGGCTGCAGGCTGCATTTACTCACTCCATCGCCGGCATTACAAGCCTTCTGTTCTGCCTGGCTCGAGCATTACGCCTCTCCTTCTCTTGTTAAACGAGACCACCGTCTCTCGACACGCTCGTATGGTCACCCTGCTCTGTGCTCTGAGTGTATGTATGGTGCCTTTGAATAGCGCATGCCCACCCCACTGCGCGGAGCCGAACTCATGCACAAACACGGGCAAGCGATGCCCAATTTACAGTTGCATAGAATTTGAATCGGGCGCTCATTTCTCTCACAGTGATTTATGTTCGAGTGTTCACAGTGCTACACAGCAACCTCTCCGCGCTCCTTTGCAGATTGGTCTGGATTCTATCTCTGCTGTTGACTTACTCCAGCTTTCCCAGCCTCGCGACATTGCAATGCCTCGACTCAGGCCATGCATGACCGCGAGGCGCGGAAGCTCCAGAGGCAGCTCGACGAGCGATAACCCCTCCTCCAGCAGGTCCTTTTCTGAAGTTCCCCCAGCTTGTGACTATGGCCCTCCCCCTGCCTCTCCTACGCCCATTGCTCCTCAACGCACCACCTCCCCTGCACCTCCATCAGCCAGCAGTCGCCTTATTCGGCAAACCACTCAAAGAGCAGAATTGAAGTTCGATAGCGCCTTCAATCGGCCAACTATCACTGCGTACATCACCATCACATTGCGTGAGGACGCCACCCTCAACCCGCCCTCCTGGACTGATGCTCCTCTGTCTCCTCGCGCCCCCCTTCCTGGCGAGCCTCGCCCCTCCCCTGCTCCCTCTCTTAGTGCAGCCTTCCCCGAACCAGCAAACTTTGCCACCCCACCCTCCGGTGAAGCCTTTCCCTCTCCTTTGCAGGTCAACACTGAAGCTGAACAGGCTGCGGATGAGCACAACAACCAAGGCGAAGTAGAAGATCCTGGAGCTGCTTACAGCTGCCCGATAGTGGAGGAACAGCCATCGCCTTCCAACTCCATCTGAAATTGCTATGTCTGGTCGCAGTAGGCTCGTTCAACCCGTTTTTCCTGTTAGCAATGTTGGTTTTTTACAGCACATTACAGTTCTCTGGTTTTTGTTTATGTCAATGTTAGTTTTTTGCTACTGTGATATAACAAACACTTATACTCCACCGGTTTCCCTGCACACGGGCGGTGTAAATATTGCTTTCGAGCTGGTTTCCCTATATGGGCAGCTTCGAACTAGAACTATGTTTGGCTTTCAAGCCCAGTCTCAGGCTAGTCCAGCTGAGCTGAGGCAGTTTTGTATCATTATACTTACATAAATAGAATTAGTCAGATTTAGAAAAAAAAAAATAAAAATTTTTTTAAAAGTAATGATTACAGTTTTTGAATAGTTTAAAATAAGATGTTAAGACTTTGAAAAGATTATTTCAATCATTTACATGATCTTTTGAAAACTTGAGGGAAATGTAAATCATCATAAGTTTATCAAGCAGAGAAAGGTTATCTGTAAAAGTAAAGATTTTTTCAATGTTTTGGAACTCAAAAAACTCTGAAAATTGTCATCCATTCATTCTTAAGGATAAAACTATTTCACCCCATCCATCTAAGTTGTGATTTTTTAGAATGTAATTCTAAGAAATTATACGAAAATTTTAAGAGATAAGAGGTCTCATTATGAGCCGACTTACTATGTTCATAAGGAGTAATAAAACTAACATTACCAATACTGCATACCAAAACAGGGTAATGGCTTATAAATATAAGACAAGGGGTCTCATCAGGAGCCAGCTTGTTCAGTTTAATTATAACTCGTGAATGGCATTGTTATCAACTGGCCACCAAACCGGAACAATGGCTCTTAAAATAAAAATAAATAAAAGACAAAAACATGAGATAATAGATCTTATGAATTTATCTTTTAAAAGGTCATAATTTTAGTTGGATGGGACAATGAATGGTTAATGGTTTAAAGGTAACCCTGTCGAGACTATAAATGTTTGCTGGCAGCAGAGGCAATACCTATGGCAATAGAGTATATTATAAAACCAAAACTTGGAGAGATCCACTTACTTCATTATTAACACCAATCAAAGCTTGAGATAACCCAAAATGTTTTTATTTTTCTTGAGGAATTAGAAAGAAATTATGAAATGATTTTTATTTCCCTTTCATAGTTACATTTTATTTGAATTATCCTAAGATAGTTTTCATCATCTTTAAAAATCTTTACTTACTAAAGATAGAATGTTCATTTTATTTTTTCAGAGATAACTGTTTCTTCCAGTGAATCGCAAATTGTTGTGGCTAGCAACAACCCCCCTTTTTATTTTAGTAATAATACTAAATAAAATGGGGACCCTTAGTTAAAAATCCAAAAAACAATTAGGATTTGTTTGCCTTAGAAAATAAAACTTTCTATCATAAACCTATAAAAATCCCTTTGAAAGAATATTGCGAAAATCTTAAGTTTATGATAGATTTTAATAAAACTGCTCATTGAACAAGATAGTGCATCCATAAATAATATATACCTTTGATAAAACGCATTGGTCGCAGATCGCATAGCGCAGAAAACAGAATTGGTTAATGAATATCTTTTGCGCTCTTTTCAAACATGCGCTTTTGCGATTTTGCGTTATGCGCTCTTTTCAAATATGCGATCATGCGATTTCGCGATATGCGCTTTTGTGATTTTTGCGATATGCGCTTTGCGCTATTGCGCAATTCCCGTTTTTGCGCTATTTTTTATGACTGTGATGACTTCATATTGCGATATTGCGATATTGCGCAGCAAATCGCAAATCAGAATGTCGCAAATTCATGTAGGCGCGCTATCCCAAGGCAATCTTTCCATATGCCAAATCCGTTATGCGCTTTAATGATTATATTAAATGATTGGATTGATTATTAATGTGAAATAAGATTGTGTTTAGAGTGAAAGTCGTTTCACAATTAAAATATTATATTTCATCCGCGTTCATATTCAAAACAGTCTCATCACCTTTCTAATATCATTACTCTCATTTATTTGTAAAACGCAGGCACGAAGGAGCGAATTACTATACAAAGCTTCTGATATACACTATGGATAAGAAGGAGAAGAGCTCAAATTCTGAGAACAAATAAATGGCTTCGCTATATGCAGACACCGCCTGTAACAAGGATGCCGACATATCCACTTGGGAAGGAATGTACAATCTGTTAGAAGATGAAAACCCTGTGGTGATAAAAGTTGTAGCTACAGCAGGTTCCAAAGATTCGTCTGAAGCAAATCTTAGAGACTTGGCTTGCTCATTTTTGCATAGAATAGCAGCAAGGCCAAGGATTCTCCCATACACAGACATGGTGAGATGGGTCCTGGACAGCGCTGATATTTCAGACAGGCAATTCAAGACTCCATCTGAAGAGCTAATTGGGTCATTTACCATAGAAGATGTGAGATTAATGTATAAGCTGCCAGAACCACAGGCGACTTACAACAAAAAATTCATGGAAGATTTTTCCAGAGAACACGCGAATTTGGCAGAATGCACAAAGCAGTGGACTAAAAGAAGTGAACCATTGAAGAAAAAAAAACAAGGTATGTACAGCACGGGTTCGCTTACCTCTCCTTATTGTTTTAATGCTACCATGTTATGCAGGCTTTTTGGAAAGCCTGACATAAATATGATTTTACCTGAATGGCTTCCTTTGTTAAATGCGGCCGTTAATTCTATAATCATGGACTGGGCCAAAATCCTATCTGATACTATGACCACTGCTATTTTTCAATACCGGACCAAACGAAATGTTTCCCAGCGGGTTTATCCGCCTTTTTATTTATCTGCTTATGTCATGGACGCCATCTGTTATGTCTCTAAATTTTCTGTAATGGGCTGGAAATGGACTATCCAAGACCCTTTTCCCATTCATGTGTACCATAAAGAACTGTGGGAATCTAAGTTTGTTCCCCATTTTTATCAAATTTGTCATGGAATCATGCTGCCATTGTACAGAACATTGTATAACAAGGATCCCCCGAGGTTATCCTCAGAAACAGAGGTTGATATTCTCCCCGTCGCAAGATGGTTTGGGGAGGAATTGTTCACCTATATTAGGGTTTTTGGAAGTTATGCTTCTCCCCATGTTTTACCCTTATATGTTCCAGATAGACTTGTAGCCCGAGAAATTGCTTATCAGACCTGTGGCCAGGGAGGTATGAAAAAAGATTTAAAAGACAAGAAAAAGGGCATTTGGCCACAATTTCCCATAAAATGTGGAACATTTTCACTGTTGGATATTGGTCATGCATTTCATGAGATAGGCAATATTACATGCCTACAGCTGTTCAAATTCTCAAGAAGGTTATTTGACCAAAATGATATTGTTAAGAATTTTACCAATGCAATCAAAGTAAGGGAATTTGTCGCGGAGCAAGATCTTTTTGATGATATGTTCCAGGCAAGAAATTCATTTAAAGAGGTTTTGAATTCAGCTAGAGAGCAGCTATCTCCACGGGATTTTCAGGAATTCAAGTTGTACAGAGAAAGGAGACTAATTCCTATTCCTTTGGATAATCTACGCATAGAGCCTGCAAAGGAGAAAACTCCTAGTGTTAGTCTTAACAGCAGTTCAAGCACAGGTAAATCCAAATCAAAATCTGATAGAGATTCTGAACACTCCAATACATCCAAAGAAATGGAAGATAAAATGGAAGAATCCATCAAAGATTATGCACAATCTAAAGAGCTTGCTCAACAGCAAATTTTGATTTCTCAACAAACAAATCCTCCTTCACCCAATGTACAGCAACAGCCAGTCACCATGGAGTTAGATAAAGAATGGGAACCTTTAATCAATTGATTAATGTAGAAGGACAGAATGTACAGACCCCTGTCCAAACAACCAAAGTTTTGAATGCAGGAACAAGCGGCACATCCGCAATAACAAATCACATTCCAATTACACCCTCCTCTAAAATTGTACTTAATGTAGAGGACATTCCTCCTCTGGATATATTTTATAGCCCAAAATACAAAGCAGTAGTAAAGAGACAAAGGAAAAAGAGAAAAATAGAAAGTGCAATTGCTACCGAACCAGAACAAGTAGATGTTTTGTGGAAAGATCCTGCCATAGAGCCTACTCATAATCTCACTAAGTTATCTCAAATAACAGGAGCTTATGCTTCTGCAACAATTGATAAAGCAGTTGAGATACAACTTTTGTTGGATGAAAAAGAAGAACAGATAAAGGCTCTGCAACAGCAATTGCAACAGATACAGGCCAATCAGGAAGCACAATTAAAACTTGAAGAGTTACAACAACAACTTCAAGAAATCCAATAACAGCATAAGGATGATCCAAAGCTTCCAGAATTCATTTCAGAAACCATCTCTTTGAACAATCAACTACTGCAACAAGAGGAAGTTTTCTGCCAAAAAATATTGCAATGGAATTCTTTGTGCCAAGAAAGCGATAAAATCACAAGTCATGTCGTAGATCTACGAAATGATTATGATTTGATTAATGAAAATATCAATGATTATTTAGCATGGCAAAAGACAGAAGAAGGCAGAAAAGCTGGTGCACCCATCATTAATGAAAACCACAAAGAAATACTGTTCAGTAATTGGGATGCACAAATCAGAAGTGCAGAAAGGGCAGCAGAGGAGGCATCTACAGCGGCAAACACTCTCACTGATTGTGTAAATGACAATTTACACAAAGCTAACTTGATTTCTGAAACTGTTTCAGGTTATCTCCCACAGGAAAATCAATTGCAAGCAGAATGGAGGAAAAAGGCAGAAGAAAGAGAAAAATCCATCCAAGGGCTGACAAGATTAAATTGGGACTCATACTGGATGTACTTGGTAAAGCCACACAGTCAGCACAGTGCACTCAATTGTATTATCAATGCTACAGAGAAGATTGCTCCTATGCTTGCCGACTCTGTCTTCTCAGGACAGTTGAATTCAGAAGTCGGTCAACCGCATCTTCTCAAAAGTATGCTAGATGCCTGCAAGATCAAAGATCAAGTTCATAGTTAGATAGATTTAGTTTTAATTTCACTGTATTTTAGCCTATGAAAAGGATGGTCATTGAACCGAATCCTTATTTTTTGTAATAAACTATTTTTAGAGTTAGTTAAGTAGTATTTAAACCCCTCTCATGCATTTAGAGAGGGGTCCTAGATCTTAATATTTTTTGACTTGGAGATTGCATTTCTGTACTCCATTGTCTTATATATTTTTTGAAAAGGATCACATCTAGTGATTTTCATGCGGAATTATCTTTGAAGTGTTGCATTTATGTACCTTGGAATTTGGTTTTGGATTATAATTACTGGATAGAGTATCAGAATGCATTTGAAATTCTTCAAGATGAACAAGGTATTTCTATCTGTTCACTGTTGATCTCTTTTGTTTTATGATATTCGTTTTAAAATTGCTATCATTTATATGTATATTTGCTTTAACAACGCTTTCTTTTATATATCATTTCTGAGTATAATTGAAACGTTATTTTTCATAGTTACATGTAAATGGTATACAATGATGAATGCAATATGTTTATATAACTCTGTTTAATTTCTTAAACAGAGTTATATTTATTTGTTTCTGCACATTTCAATTTGATTAATAATACATTTTTATGGTTATTGTTGAATTGAAACAATCTTAAGTTGTATTCACATATAATTACCCGGGTTAATATTAGAATTTCCTTATCAGTATTTAGCTTAGATTAGATAGTTTTATTTCAGTTATTTTAGTCCCATTTCCACCCATCCAATCCAATCCATTTAGTTACAAGGAAACTGGTCCTTTAAATCCAGTCGGAGCCACCATACCAAAGGAAAGAGGCGCAGCAAGGTCTGACAAGGTGGTTTTTTCCGTGTTTGAAGCGGGAGTTTCTAGGATTTAAGATGTTGTGGTGAGAAACCAATTTTGATCAACACTAGCTTTAAGAATTCCCAATCCACGCAGTGGTACACTTTTATTAAATCCACTTTAAGAAGGCACAACTTTAATTTCTAGACTTTCACAGAATGCAAAACCTCCCGTGCAATTGTAATGCCATCTTGGATTTTCCTACCCTCTAAGAAACACCTCGATAGTACCGGTTTTATCCTATAAGAAATAAGTTTAGATGTCATCTTATATACATAATTATAGCGGTAAATGGGTTGATAGTCAAAAAAGGTACTTGGTTTCTCTCTTTTGTATATTAAGGAAATGAATGTGGTGTTGATGGCCCTGAAATGAATCCACGAATCCTGGATTCTTCAGAAACTGAAAGAAGGTTCAAAATCATAAGATCTATGAAATGAAGAAATAATTCCATACCCCAACCATCTTTACCTGGTTTCTTCTTGTTTGCATAATACTTTAAATTTTTGTCATTTCTTCCTTGGAAATTGACTTACCCATCTTATCATTTTCATCCTCTGAAAACATATTTAAAACATGATTAATAAACTTCATTTGTGCATAAAATTCATGTTCTTTTTTCTTGTAAAGCTTACTCAAGTGGTCTACAAAAACCCATTCTATATATAATTAGGAGTTAAAATGATGTCCATCCTCATCCCATATATCCCTGATGGATTTAGATTGCTTCCTCATATTTTCATGTATGTGAAAAAATCTGGAATTTCTATCCCCAAGTTCAACCCATATAGCTTGATTTTCAAGAAAATGTCTTCCTCATATGACAAGAGAATCTTTCTCTTTTTTCCTTCCAATTCAATAATTTTAGATCTATATTTATCGGATAAAAATAGAGGGTCAACAATATCATTGTAATTGCGAAGGAATTCTATATGTCTAAAAGAGATTTAATTTCATCTTCCCTCATGATTTTAGACCAAGTACAAACATCCTTTTTAAGGCATTTAAATTTCACATATATGGAGGACATACAATCTGAGGGGGAAGGACTCAACTCCATCTTCCATGTATTGTTCATGAGTGTCTCAAATTTGGAGTTAAATTTAAATGGGTAGGATCTATTAAAACCAACCCCATCCTAGGGAAGCACGATTGGATGATGATCAGAGATAAAATATGGGATGATATGGGACTTCAGCCCCACCAAAACCTTAAACAGATATTGACTCAATATAAATCTATCTAAGTTCTTAGAGATTCCTTCAAACCCTATACGACCATTCCTCCATGTAGGGGAAGTGGTTACCATAGCAAGACCTATAAGGGAAAAAGAATCCAACATACCCTGGAAATATGCAGGAAGACTGCCCTCCTTATCTTTATCCTCCCATATTTCGACTGAAACTATTTTGTTTAGCTGATTTTAGCGCTATCCTATAATATTATCAAATTGCCATTTTTCAACATTCGTATCATAGTGTCAAATTTCCATTTTTTTAACATGCACATTACCCTATGTTATTTTCGAATACCAAGTTCCGTGTTTTTCTTGTTTACCCATTGTGTATATTAAAATCCGAGATAGTTGACTAATTCTTTTTCGCTAATATTAGACATAATCATGCGGTAGACAACGAACTATATTATAATCATAGACAACGAGCTATATTATAATCATTATATAAGAGATATAAACTAAGATGTAGACAAAGAACGGAATCATTATTGTTAATTAAAGATATATATTCGAGAAAGACTTGACATCTTCCCAGAAAAAAAACTCTTTTAGGATTTTTATTCTGAACTTTAAAATGGTTAAAATAGTAGGTGTTAACATAACCACATCACTTGGACTCATCGTTACCCCTTGGGCGCATGGCCACTTATTCATAAAATATGTTTAATGCATTTCAACGTGTGTCGGTTGAGTGCTCTTGCATGCATTTCAATGTGTCTTTTGACTGCTCCATTAGTTACACATTTCACTGCGTGCTGAATTATGATCAGTCAAGATGATATCAATTTCACAGAAGGGGAGTTTCGTGAGGCTAGAAGAAAGCTGGAGGAGGTTTGTATCTTCCTGGAGGAGGATCTACATAACACTGTTCTTCAGGAGGATGCAGCTCGGTTGGAGTTGCTCATGCGTAGAGAGGAGGAATATACTTCCAGAGGAGCCCGTGTTCGAGCCTGTTTGCAGTGGATTCAGGAGGGGGACGAGGGCGAAACTAAAATAGAATGTTGAGCCATTTATCTACTTCAGCCATGAAATAAGGGCTGATTCTGATCATTGGAATGCATAATTCATGTTCACTTAGAGCCCCGTCGCTGTCTAAATACCCTTCACTCATCATCGCCTACAGCTCTAAATCCATCAGGGAATCCAACCGTAACAGAGATGAATTCCTGTTCAGGCTCCCCAAAGTTATCAAGCCCAGCCGTGGATCTGCTAAAAGACGGAACCCGTTACAGAGCTCCGCCATGAAATCATGCTCTCCCAAATTCTCTACCATAATTGGCAGGAAATCCTCGAATTCCACCATTATTGTGAATGTCGAAGCCCCAATTTGAAACCCCAATGGTGTATTGAATGCAGGCAGAGGTTTAAAGCTTGAATTTTTGTGAAATGCGGAGCCAAGGTGTTGCACTTACTCCCGACATCCAAGAATGGTAGGGAATGGGAAATTTGATAAGTCCATCCTTCCCAAGTGATCGACTCGAACAAGATTCTTCGGTAAAAGAGGCAGTGAATGGTAATATGCAACTCTTAATTGTTAAACTTGGCAACGATTAGTTTTGTCATTTGTTAACAAAATTTGGAATCGAATATAGCAAAGGAGGTGGTTGATATTAGTATATAAATCCTTCTTGTGCATATATTCCATTTAAGCATTCAATTGTTTTGGAAAATCTGCTGAATCTCGGTTGCTTTCTTTGTGATAAAGTGATTTTTTGTTTCAACATTTAATAGCTGTCATTCCACTTCTATAACTGCCCTAAAGATATACGGTCTTACCATATAATTGAATCTCTTGTTCTTGTTCTTACCAGTGATAATTATAATCTCTCCATTCATATATTTTCATATCATTCGTATTATTAATTGAAGCATATCGAATTATTAATTTTCCTTTTTATTGCCATATAAATTCTAGCCATATTTCTTAAACTTTACTCAAGATAAGAAATAAAAGCTCAAGGAAAGAGAAAAAAGTTTGCATAGTACTGAAATTCATAGATTTTCATATTGAATTATTAATTTTCCTTTTGATTTCCATAGAAATTCCAGCCATATTTTTTAAACTGTACTCAAGATAAGAAAGAAAATCCCAAGGAAAGAGCAAAAAGTCTGCGTAGTAGGAACTATAGAAATTACCAGTACTAAAACGATTAAACTTGGTATATATTCGTAAATTGCAGAGACAACTCCAAGACTTATTTTATTTAGATGCAGATATTAGTATCGGACCCGAGCCTTACGCTGTTGGGTGTGTTAGCTGATGATGCTCCTGACGAAAGCGGTGCTCTGCAAAGCGATGGTCTTCAGGTATTGAAGACTTATTTACTATTTGAGCTGTAATGCAGGTATGCAGGTATTAAGACTTATTTGTTATTTGAGCAGTAAGAGACAACAAAAATTCGATACGATTCGATACGAGCCCAAATGTCACAAAACACAGGCGGTGGAAAAACATGTGTCAGCAAAGCTTACCAATAGATATGACTATTCTTATAAGGGTGGCATGATGGAATGTATAGAAACTATAATATTTGTTGCTATTGAACTAATGTTAGCATTAGTTCAATTAGTTCGATTTCTCAAATACAAAATGAAATATAGTATAAGATTTTTTTGCTCTCCGCCTTGGCAAGAGGCCAAATAAGACCTCAAAGTTTCTTATTCGCTAAAATATCCGCAGGAGCAACCTCATACGCTCACCAAATGGTACACATGATAAAACATTGGATTACAGGGACTAATATATTTCTATTTGTGCAAACAGACTAATAGAAATATCATTTTCGATTACAATAGTCCTTGCCATGCAGCAGGCGGTACGGACTAACAAGAAAGCAATATAAATTTTTTTTCCATAAAACATTTTACAAGAAAGGTTTGATATTCATGTCATGTTCTAACCAAATAACAAGAGAAGATAATTATTAAATAGAGTATAATGTATGCTTTGTATTACTTTAATTTTTCCATATTTTACTTCATTTTTAATGAGACTTCCTATCTATACAAATTTTAAGAGAATATTGATTTCAAAAATCTAAAAGAATATATTATCAAGGATAAACTTGCATCTTGATTTACTTATATTTCAGTTTTTTTTGTCTTGATTATAACATGATTTCTTTGTATGTAATTACAGGCAAGAGGTCGTGGCTTATATACTTCTAGATGTTGATTTTTTTATGTACACTTTATGACAATTTCTAGATAGAAACCATACAAATGGAAGGGTAGATGACGGTAGATTCAACCTATGAGGTGAGTTCTCATTTCCTTTCCCCTCTCCCTTTGGATTTATATGAAGTGTGGCTATGGTTTGAAAGGTGGTGGGGAGTAAAAAAAGCCATGGTGTAGAGAATTTATCGAATTGATTTGCATATATATTGTTTTCATTTTTTATTTCAGTTGATGAGATGATGGGTAGTGTGAGAGACTTATTTGAAACAAAAGTGGCATGCAAGGTGAACAGGTGGTGAAGTAAGGTGAACAAGTGGTGAAGTATATAACTAAAAAGAAGCAGTGAGTGGTGTGGGTTTCTCGACTCCAGCATTTCCCAAACTCATAGTCAGATCCATTTTCGAAACTCATTGTCAAGGATATTATTTAATGTCAAAACCACACCATAATGATGTTAGTGGTAGGGTTATAAATATCCTATCAAAAGGGAAATTCACAAAAATGAGAATTTTTTATAAATGATTTTTAATACTGACAATTAAGAAAAAAATGGGGACATATCTTATGGAAAATAAGTCCCATTGCCCTATTCGAAACCAATGATAAATTGATTTTTATAAATTTATAAAAAAATCAATAAAATCATTTTGTAGAATGAATAGAAATAACATGCAATTTTTTCAAAAACTTTACATATGAGTTTAAATATTGGATGAAAATTTGAATATGAATTTTAAGCTTAGCTGAATTAATTAGGAGCTAGTTCCCTTTGAACAAGGCAATAACTATCCTCCTTGGTGGAGGAAGGTACTAACAATATTAATCATTACCCTTTGAGTAAAATAATATTTCTTATCAATCAAAGATTTGGGATCTCATAAGGCAAGTAAACACATTTCAAAAATAATTATTAATTATTAATAACTACACCACCTTGCAAAGGCATAAGATTACAATAGCCATGTAAGGGAGAGAATTTTAAAACCGGAGCACTTCTATAGGTAAAGGGAATTATCATTATTCATGAATTTATCAAGACTAAGTAAATTACATAGTGTAGGTGTGCCTAGTAAATAAATTGATTACTATTGATAGATTCGAAAACTCACACCACGGTGAAATTTATAGGAGTTAAACAATTCATACACTCTCATTTCCTTAATCTGATTCACCTAAATTTTTACATCGAGGTGAAGGTCCCATACAAAATTATGTTGTTTTAGAATCTTTGAGTGGCTTTTTAATTAAAAAAGTACACTACAAATTTAGTGGCTAGGGTTTATCTTAATCACATTGTTGTTTCCATCTGAGGTTAAGTTTTTTGGGACTCCATTTTTGTAAGATCGGGTTTTCTTTTGAGAGACCATTGCCATTATTGAACGCATTATGGGAATAGGTAGGATGAATATCATTGTTGATTGTCTTTATCACGTGTTGCTCTAAGCTACAAACTTATTAAATTCCAAGGACCTATGGCCATCTTTTGAAGACCTAGTGGCTACATTAAACTCAACAATTTCAACCCTTCTAAGACACTTTTTGAAGAGGGAAAAGACAATCCCTAACTTAAATACAAAACTAAGAAGAAATTTTGTATGCTTCTGGAGAGAACCATGGTTGGTAAATCTAATGCATTGTGGCCTAGCCCTATATTAGTAGATAAATGGACTTTAGTAACCTAGATATCAAAGATAAAGTGGTAATTCCTTGTTTTTTCCTTATGGGATGGGTACACTATTTCCACCTTAATATTCCTCTTTATACCATTATTTATGGGTTGGTAACACCTATATCTAAATATTAGAACACTAGATTTCAGCCCAAATGAGGATATTTCTTCAACCCTAGTTTGGATACACCTTCCTTATTTGTTAATGATTTTTTGGGACAAAAAAACCTCAAAGATATAGGAGATTTTTTAGGGAAGCCAATACTCTTGGGATTTCATTTTGTAGAAATTACATTGGAAAATGGACTCTTGTAGTCCACCCTACTCTAAATAAATAGAAATTTCGCTAAGAACTGGACTACACATAACTCCCTTTTAAGTGCAATATGTATCATGTATATAACCACTTTACAAAGCATTGTCCACATGAATCTTCGTTGAATTCCCCTTCTAACACACCAAAAAATTAGACCCCATTAATTATTTTATAGATTGGAATCCTTAAGTGAAGAAAGAAAGAAGGTTAGATTAAGTTCAAATTTATGACCAATAAGAAGCCTATTAGAAAACATAGACAAAAATATTCAAAGTTATAAATACCACTTCCTCTAGCATAAAGAAATTCCAAGTCTTAGGAAACCTGAAGGCTTTCAAAAATTCCATGAAATAGGGGAATATTAAATCGAAAAATAAATCTCATTTGTTAAAATGCGAAAATGAAGGATAAGCTTTGAATTTCACTATCATAAATTTGATAGACATATAAATCCAAATCTACATTAGAGGAATTTTGAGGTCTAAAATGGGCCTCCTAAGGAATTAGAAAAATAATAGTGGAAATAATAAAATAAGATTAGAATACATCATCAAATTTTAGAGGAAAAAAATTACCTTTTCAACTCCCATTTTCATCATATCTCCCTATGGATTTACTCAAATTTCGAGCGGGAACACTTGTTGGATGCATAATTTAATTCCTCGTCCAAGGAGTACCCATGTTGCATACTTTCGATGGAAATTTTTACATGAAATATGAGAAATACCTGAAAAGTGTGATTGTAATCATGTTTTTTCATGTATTTCTCATTTTTCATGTAGCAAGGTCCATGGAAAGTATGCACCATGGGTAATCCTTGGATGAAGAATTATATTTTGCATCCAACAAGTACTCTCACTCTAAATTTGAATAAAACTTTAGGGAAATAAGTTGAAAAAGTAGTTTATTATTTTATTATTTTTTAATTTTTTTAAATTTTTACTCCAAAAATGGTGAATCATCCCCCATGGTTAACATATTCATATTGAATCCTATTGGTTCTTATAAAGTGTATTTTGGTTGTACATTTTTCTTAGGAGGCCCATTTTAGACCTCAAAATTTCTCTAATGACTATTATATTTATATTCCAAGGTGTCTTGGACTCCTAAGGATAGTTCATATTTGTTTGACTCTTTATATTCTCTCAAGTTAATAATTCCAAAAGGATTAGTTTTCCAACATTCCCACCATCTTTCCTGCCCTTAATTTGAAAGGGCGTATGTGAGTCCAAGAAGAGAGTTGAATTTGGAAGTGGATAAATGTGCTACTTGGGTCTAACCGTTTAACTAATATCACAAACAAAATGGTTAGTAGAATTGAAATTCTTTTACTAAATGATGGTTTAAGGTTGACCACCAACATTAGATCTTGGTTCGAACCAGTTCCCATAACAATTCCTAATATAGATAGAAGTTGTTTTATTCTATGAAATGGAATTTCTCTCATATGGTGGTTTAAAGATGGCCACAAAATGTCATTTAGTAGAAGTTATAAGTCTTATAGTAAATGGCAGTTTTGCAACACCACAAAACAAATCATGCTCATTAAACATGACTTTAGCTCTAGTCTCTAGTATAAGATGTGAATCATTCTCACCTGCTTTTGTTTGACTACTAGGACTTCAAAAATTGAGGCATTGTTGTCAATAATTAATATTCCCCCTTGTAAAATACAAGGTGATAAGTCAAAAATATCTCTACTGCAAGATGTGTCAATACTTGGGAATGAAATTTACATTATGACTTAGAATTGAAAATGTGAAGTTGGGTTACACTTTTTTCCCTTTTTTGAGAAAAAATTTTCATTTTTTTTAATTCTTCAACTTTCTACAAACTATAACAATTTTTCTGTTTAGAATTTCATTTTGCGATAAAAATAAAAGTTGTCAGAAATTTTGTTAGCTTTCTATTACTTATTTTTTGAAATTTTTTTATGCAGATTTGATATGTCAACTTAGCGTTTATTTGAGTGTGTGTTTCTTAACAATCAAAGGATTCATAAGAAGTCATGTTATGACGCAATGTTGTATTCATTGAAAATTTGTGTTTTTGAAAAAAAAAATGTGTCACAACAATCTAGACAGAGTCTACTTTGTTTTCGTCATATTTACAAAGCCAATGGATGCATATCATAATTACTAGAATTTTTTGAACTGGTCCAATACGAAAAACTGCGTATTTTGGATATGTTTCGCGTCGCAAGAAATTTCTTAACATATAGGTTATAAACTAAAAATCTAAAAGCTACCCATTAGAGACGACGGACCAGTGTAATGCCCCATAATTTTTTTTAATGTTTTTTACAATGTATTTTGGGAGATACAAAATTTTGATTTCACTGAATCACAATGACCCTCAGAAATTGTTTGCACCCATTTTATTAGAAAAATAATTAAAATTAATAAATGTTTATGAAATTCCATAAAAGTTATATTTCCTGAAAGTAGATTCAATTTTGAAAATGCTTGTCTTGGTTCCAATAGTTAATTAACAACATTTCATGGAGTTTAATCAGTCCAAAGTTGCAGAACCGTATTCAGAGCCTGGTTTGTGCATAATTGGTGACGCGTTAGTTCGGCCGAACTTTTAATCTAAGTTCGGCCGAACTATGTTTTCCGCCGAAGGCTCATTAAATCTAACGTTTTAATATTTCGGCTGAACTTTTAATCAAAAGTTCGGCTGAACTATTGTATAACTCTCTGTCGGCCAGAAATTTTTGCGGAGCCCCTACTAAAACACATTTCGCGGCAATATAAATTGCCGCAAAATGATTCACAATTTTCGCACATTTCATCTCATTTTACAAAGATCTTGGTTTGGGTTCAAAAACTTATCTTCAAAGTTTGGGTTTAAGAGCATTTCTTGGAAGCAAATTGATTTTACAAAGAATTGTTTTGGGTTTAAAGAATTTTTTTTGGAAGACATTTCTTGGAGGCGGCCTGATTTTGGCAAAAATTGTTTTGAACTTAAAAAAATTTCTTGGACGTACATTCAAAAGACATTTCTTGGAGGTATGTATGTGTTTTGAGTTGAAGTAAATATTTTGAGCTTCGTTTCATTTTTATAAGACATTTTTCTCTCGAATTTTTTAAAGTAAGTGTTTTGGATTGGAATATGTATTTTTTGCAAAAAATTTACACTGAATTTTTTAAAATTAAATCTTTTGTGATATTTTTTGTAATTGAGTTATTGTCTAATTTTTTGAAGGAAATTTTTTGAACTTCATACCCTATTATCATGGGAAATCGAAGAACTTGTGCGAGAAAATATGATCGAAAAAGAGACCTTGAGGAACGTAGAGAAGAGACAAGACAATCTCGCAAAATAAAGTTAGAAGCCCTCTCAAATATTGAAGAGGAAAATCAACCTCAAGCAGAAATTGAAGTAGGTATGTAAATGTAAATATTATGATCTATTGATATATTTAAAATTTTCCTTATGTAAAATGTGAAGCTTAATTTTTATTTGATGAACTAATTTGAAAAATATTTTGTTTAATGTAAACAGACATAAATATTCCTCAAAATATTGAAGAAGAAAATCAACCTCAAGCAGAAATTGAAGCAGGTATGTAAATGTAAATATTATGATCTATTGATATATTTAAAATTTTCCTAATGTAAAATGTGAAGCTTAATTTTTATTTGATGAACTAGTTTGAAAAATATTTTCTTTAATGTAAACAGACAGAGATATTCCTCAAAATATTGAAGAATAAAATCAACCTCAAGCAGAAATTGAAGCAGGTATGTAAATGTAAATATTATGATCTATTGATATATTTAAAATTTTCCTAATGTAAAATGTGAAGCTTAATTTTTTATTTGATGAACTAGTTTAAAAAATATTTTGTTTAATGTAAATAGACAACGATATTCCTCAAAATATTGAAGAAGAAAATCAACCTCGAGTAGAAATTGAAGTAGCTATGTAAATGTAAATATTATGATCTATTGATATATTTAAAATTTTCTTAATGTAAAATGTGAAGCTTAATTTTTATTTGATGAACTAATTTGAAAAATATTTGAAATTTTAGATATATTTATTAATTTAGATATTTATTGAATATTTACTATTTTTTCGAATATGTACAGATGAAATCACTATCGATAATGAGATGTTAGAAAATGTTGACACTCACACATATGGAGATAAAAAACCTGACCATGTTATACGATATCGTGTTAACTGCATTTTTGAAAAGTATTTCTTAAACGAGCGGGTGACAGTTCAGGCTCAAATGTTGAAAGGTCTCCTATCATTAAAGAAATTAAAAGAAGCTACGACACTATTGGGTATTCGAAAATCAACCAAAGATAAAAAAATGAAGGAAGAAGTGATAAAAAATATGAGTAGTGCTATAAAGTCAATTAAGAGATCTAGAGAGAAATATGTTTCAATTGTACGTAGAGGAATACAGATGGAAATGGTTTCCTCAAGTACTCAAGAGAATCATTTGGTAACATCTATGGCACGAGCACTGGGAACCTCGCGAAAAACTTTGCACAAACATCGGAAATTTCGGTTGCAAATAGATGTAAATGATGAACTTGCTTGTTGGAGAGCTATTTGTAGGCAACCATACAAAGATAGACTTGGAGAAAATGTTAAAAAAATAATATATGAATATTGGAAGAACAATTCGCGTGTTTCACCAACTGCAAGACATGTGATGCGAAGAAGAATAACACGAAATCAGTACGAAGAACATGAAAAACATCTCTTGGAAACCACTTAGATAGAGTTATTCAACAAGTTCAAAGAAGAGAATCATCAAATTCATGTTTCACTCAGTGCTTTTGTTCAACAAAAACCATGGTATGTAAAACCTATCACCGTACGCGACACTTTTTGTTGCCATTATCATGTGGAATTTGAGTTATATTATGACACATTCCTTGATTTTGGTAGAACATTATGGAAGGATTCACCTCCTCCTTCCACTATCCGTGATTTCATATCTCAAATTATATGTGAAAGAGAAAGCGATGAACTATTTTACAAAAAGAAATGTGTTGGTGGTAAAAAATGCGATGATTGTGGATATTTGACTAAATTTCAAAACAAATATCGTATTGATATAAATGATCAATCATTGTCCAACATGAAAGTGAAATGGAAGAGATATGAATATATCGATACATCGATTCAAGGTGCAAATAGTGTTAAAATAATTGAATTACTAGAAGACGAAATTTTTCTGATAGACTTTTTGAGAAAGTTTGAGGCAGAAATTTACAAATACACCAAGCATTCCCATAGAGCTCAATGGAAAGACTTGCAATTCAAAAAATCTCGTGAATTTTTTCCACCAGGGACCATTTTGTCAGTGATTGATTTTGCAGAAAACTACACATTTGTTCCACAAAAAGAAATTCAGAGTGAATACTATCACTCTAACCAAGTCTCCATGCTCATCCATATTCTATATAGACATGCTGAACAAAATGTCGATCATATAGAAAGCACGAGTGAAAATCGACATATCATTAAAGAATATCATTTTTATATCAGTGACGATCGTACGCATGATACATGTTTTGTACAGCATTGTTTTGGAAAAATTTATGATTCATTGAAAAATCGTGGAATAACATTCAATGAACATTGGATATGGTCAGACGGATGCGCAGGTCAATTCAAATCTGCACGATCATTTTTTTGGTTGTGTTTTCTTCATAAGAAAACCTGCATTAAACATTGTTGGAATTTCTTTGAGACTGGCCATGGAAAAGGAGAACATGACGGTGCAGGAGCATGCATAAAACGAGTACTTCGAAGATATCAAATGAACCACTCTGCAAGCCGACTTGTAAACGCTGAAGAAGTTGTTCAATGGTGCATCGTTGCTCTAAGCCATGAGAGAAACCCATCAAGAGAAGTGCGAAGGTACATTCAATTTAATTTATATTGGAAATATAATTTTAAACATTGTACATTTATCATGCAATGATTATCTTTGATTGTATTTTGATATCATATTTACAAATTCTTCTTCTAAATTTCCATATAAAGGTTTTTTTGGCATATTGGAATCGAAGACGTAGATAGATCAATTGGAAATGACGTTGAAACAATAAAAGGGACTCGAATATTGCATTCAATTCAAACAAAGTCATCCAAAAATGTGTTTGCATTAGATAAAAGAAAATATTCTTGTTTTTTTGATGTTTGCATAGACAACACAAAATCCAATGACGTTTGTGAAAACAAAATGTATGTGAACGATTGGAAACATACAAAGCTAAATACAAAGGGAAAAATGTCTGTTGCAATGTTTGAAGAAATTCAATCAAAGGAAAATGCAATATCATCCGATGGTGATCGAGTTTCTGATATTGTTAGAGAAGGTAACATTTGAATTACTTTCTAATGACTTAAAGATGTAGAAATAAATTTAAATATGCATAATTTTGTTAAATTTATTTTATTGTGCAGGAGATGTTTTTGCTGTAAATGCACCTATTGACAACGATGAAAATGTGAAGTATTATTTGATGCGTTGCACTGAACGAAAAATGAAATTATTACAAGACTATAATGATCACGGATTTCAGTATGACAGAGGGTCTATTATACTGAAAGGTTATTTTTTCAAACAAACTCATCGAAGTGGAGACTTTGTTTACTTTGAAGACTATGAACCTGATTCCATAAGTTGTCAATATAGTCACTTGGTGTGTGCAGCACGCATAAAGTTGATAGAAGTTCAATCAAAGAAAAAGTCGAAAATTAAGAGATGGAAAATGTCAAAATCCGATCATGAACGGATTATTGAAGATGGAATTCCATTAGAATTTTTTTGAGTGAATTGTCCAACAATTTATTCTCTTTGGATTAAATATGTTTTAGAACTTCCAGTGCTCAACTAAAAATTGAGTTGCTTATGTTATTTGTGCAAGTGTTTGCACATGTACAAATTGTTTTGGTACAAGCACGTGCTCTAGTATCAACTGAAAGTAGCTTTTCTATACATGTGCATTGATGAAAAATGTTATATATATATATATATATATATATATATATATATATATATATGTTCTAGAATGAAATTAATTGTTCTAGTTTTACTATGTGCATTGATGAAAAATTATTTACGTACTCAATATATATGTTCTAGAATGCAATTAACTGGAACTAGTTTTTCTATGTGCATTAATGAAAAACTAGTTGGATTTTCTGGTAAAAAGTATGGACACAATGTAAATAAATCATCTACAGTATAGTTTTGTACGAAAATTCCTTTCAAACAAGAGACTCGAAGCACTTCTCCGACTTTTGGTGGGATTTGACCCACATCTCTAATCCTGATTGAAAATCTAGTACAAAATCTGCTTGTCCAATGGTCGGATATGTTCAATGTGCATTGATAAAAAATGTTACTTGTCTTGGATAGATATGTTCTAAAATGCACAATTAATTGTTCCAAGTAGTTTTTCTATGTGCATTGATGAAAAACTAGTTGGATTTTTTGGTAAAAAGTTTCAACAATGTAAATAAATCGACAAGGCTACCTATTTGAGTGCATTAATGACATTGACCCAAATTCAACAAACATATATATGTACTAGAGACTTATATTTCCAATCAAAATTAAAGGGATAATTTGTACATATATCTACTTCTTTAAACTCTTTTTTCAATTAGATCTCAATTGATAGATGGTTAGTTGCATTGAAAAGCTATGTTCTTCCTATTGGAAATTTTTTCATTCAAACAAAACTACATGGAGAGATCAAAAGCAATCTTAAAATTCCAAATGTACTTAAACCATCCAAAAGGGATTTGTGCAACATTACTTGACATGCCATGCCAATTATAGTGAACAACTATCCAATAGAAACATTTAACATTATATACCACATGTGCCAAATGTAGATTGAAACCGTCCAAAACTTTAAAATTTTAAAAACTTTTGATAATATATCGTGCAACATTAAAAAATTAAACATCACATGCGAAATGTAGATTGAAACTGTTCAAAACTTGATTTTAAAAAACTTTAAATTATATATAGATCGTTACTTCACATGCCATGCCAATTATAGTTCAACTAGACCCAATAGAAACATTTAACATTATATACCACATGTGCAAATGTAGATTGAAACCATCCAAAACTTTAAGTTTTAAAAACCTTTTGATTATATATTATGCAACATTAAAACATTAAACATTTAAAGTTCATTAAATATCACATGCAAAATTTAGATTGAAACCATCCAAAAATTAAATAAAACAAATTATATAATAACAATGTAATAAAATATGTCCAAAAATTGTAAATCTCACAAGTATCAAACTGTATCAAGTTTAACAAATTTTAAAACCATCTAAATTTTGAAATCAAATCTATTGTAAATCATGTCCATCAAATGGAGGATCTAGCGTCTTCCCTACTAGGGTCTCAGTCCGCGCCCTATCCTGTGAATGGGAAACCTACATACACAATGCACATGTACTTGAACATTAAAATTTGATGTTTTAAAAATGAATGAGAATATATATATATATATATCTAGAACTTCATGTAAAAAACAAAATATAACAAAAAAATCATGCAATACCTCATAAGGTTCCCTCTCCATTTGATGAACAGGTTCTCCCATAGGAACATCTGCAGTGGTAAACTGTACAATATACATGTACAGTTAAATATATATATATATATTAAAAACTTTCAAATGAAAATGCACGTGTACATATATAAACTTATTTTCAATAATATTAAAAAAATGAACTAAAGACAACTTGTTCAAATGCTGTGGATGTTCCTATCTCCGTCGCTAGAGTCTGCGGATTAAAAAAATCTTCTATAGGAACCTAAATTCAAAAAATTTTAAATAACTCAAAATATAGATCTCTCTCTATATATATATATATATATTTATAAATATATATCTCAATTTTTAATGGAAATTTATGAGGTAGAATATATATATATATAACTTTTAAACATAAATTTTAAACTTGTGAAAAATTGTCCATACTTGTGGCTCATCTCCCAAGGAAGTAGAAGGTACATCTCCCAAGGAAGAAGAAGGTATCACCATCCCAAAAACATCAGACAGAATTGGTACCTGTTAAAACATTTTATCAAATTATATATATACATACATGTACATGTGTGGCAACAATTATTTATTTTAGAGTCACTTAAAAAACACTAACATTTGCCAACATATCATGATGGTCAGACCCATCTGCATCGTTTGAACCGGAGGTCCCGAACGTGATATTAACATTTTCGTCACGCATCATGCCTGAGAACTGCAAATGGTGTTTTAACATATAATCATACATTTTTGTTAGATTAATGTACACATACAAAGAAATGTATACATGTACATACACATGTATTTATTACAAATTGTACACATGTATATGTAAAAATAATTTCAAACCCTAAGGTCACTAACACATACCGTTCCGGTGCCCTCTTCCTCATGAAAAATTATCTCTTTCAAACCATTGCGACAATTTATTGCATATGTTCGGAGATCTTCAACATTCATGTTGTAAATCTCCTCATCTGTACAATAAACAAAATTGGCACGTGCATTTTCACGTGCTCTTTGTTGATTTAAACAAAGATCAACTCCACTCAATCCGCTATGAACATTGTCGATCATAACATCCCTTGCTTCTCGACTTATTTGAGAAGTCGCATCCATCTCTGATCGTAGAGTTTCGTCTCGAAACGGTCGACTCACCAATGGCGGCCCAGGGTGAGGCAAATCCACATCTCGCTTAGCGCCCTTACGGTCATATAATCGA
Organism: Pinus albicaulis; assembly: GCA_034641835.2. Lineage (NCBI taxonomy): Eukaryota > Viridiplantae > Streptophyta > Pinopsida > Pinales > Pinaceae > Pinus > Pinus albicaulis. Next base: position 155,566,337 of record CM076584.1, on the reverse strand, counting down.
CCTTTCCCCGAGCCAAAAAATTCTGAAGGAAGGTCATTGTAGTTGGGTTTCATACCCAAAAAAAATTCTGCATAAAACATTTGTGCAAAATAAACAGGAACCTCATCGTTCCATGGAAGCCTTCCAAAGGCCGCAAGATGCCGATCATACAAATAACGAGCTTTGTCTGGGTGCTTGAAATACTGCACCTTCAACATTTTTCTTTTTAGCCCTTCCTTATAATTAAACATTGAGTTGGCCACTTCTCTTGTAACTTTTTGTTTAATGTCCTCCCATTTATCGGGATCCATCACTGTTTCTTTTCTCTTTCTCATCAGTTCTACAAATGAATTAGTCGTTGGCCCAAGATTTCTGTACACATTTACCATTTCACCCAATGAATGTGTAACTATTTCAAGGCTTTGTCGAATCTCAACAGGTAGAGACAAAGCCACGAGATCTCTTTGCAATTTTGCATGAAGGCTTTCACACCTTTGTAAGGTGCATTCCGCCATGTTGGTTTCCCATGGTATATCAGTAATCTCAGCCAGATAAGTTGTGCTAGATTGACAGCCTTCTTCTTGAATGTAGTGAGCTGCCCTGCGTCTATTTTGACCACTAGCTCGAACATTTTCGGCCTCTGCATCAATATATATAAAATTTCGTATATTAGAAAAAACACGTGTAAAAAAATTTTTACAAATTTAATGAAAAAATATTGAAATTGATGGCAACATTGATGTTGTTGGTTAACATCTTCTCCAACATGACCCTGCTGAGAACCAAACCTAGAATGACGCTACTGAGAACCAGACCCACAATGACCCTGTTGAGAACCAATAGTCGTTGATTGGCCTTCGGGGGAATAAACATCACCCCCTTCCTATAACCTGCTACCACTCATACCTCGACCGGTTGAACCTTGGCCACACTCCATGGATGGAGTAGAAACCCTTCTCCTCTTACCTCTTAAAAATTAAAATATGAAACTTATTAACAACTAGTTTAACTCACAAAGTTAATAAAAAATCAATTCCATATGTACACACATGTATGGAGATTTAAGATTATATTTAAATATCGTGAACATCCCCCGATCCCTGAACCTCCATATGGGATTCGGCTGATCTTCGTCATTCATCCTCCATGATATATATCTATTGGTCGACATTTACACAAAATAGATTTCAAAAAATCAATTTGTAATTTAGTGTACACAAATTATGTAGAACACAACTTTCAAAGCAATAATTGATCACGTGTGAAACTAAATTTAATCGAAAAAGAAATAAAAATGATAAGTTCACCAAATTGCGCTTTACATGGTGGGAACACACTTGGTATAAAATTTACCACTTATACACTTTAGTTTGTGGGAGAAATGACACATGTACATAGTTTACCTTAAAGTTGTTGTGTTTTATGGATATTAAAATGAAGAACTTCTATTTAGATCCATTCCAGAGATTGAATGTAGGGGCATTTGCTAGATATGTCACCTTTCATAAAAGATGAGATCCAGAGGCTACCTGGCCCTTTACGGACTCTGCCTATAGAACTTGTAGAAGTAAACAATAGAGGCATTAACAATATCAAATAACGTTTTCATGCTCAGACATGGGAATGTGTCTCTTTCCCTACGCAAAAAAATAGTTCAAGGTAGTTAATCTTCATAGACATGTCATCAAGCAGGTCAATGTGATCATCCCCAACTTAATTTTCATGAAATTAGGCTTGGAATCCTCTACAACTTGGTGGATGGAGTTGAATGGGAACTAGGTCAAGGCCTTTACAAAATACATGCTAGTGAATAACACTTACTAGGTTATGCCAACAAATAAAGTGGGAGATATGTTTTCTCCTCGAGGTTGTCCAATTGGGTGTGTAATACCAACTTCACCCATTTCCGCACAGGTTTCTCTCTTAGGTTACAAATGTCTTCCACCTTATTAGTTATATATTTTTCAATTTCCCATGGATTCCTTGATTTTTTTCTCCTACCATCTCCCTTTCTCACTCCCCAAATTAATGTCATCAAACATGCCCCATTAAGGATCTAGAGCAATGTTTGCACCATATTTAGAACTGTCATTGTTGCTAATTGAAATTGGAGTCATGTATACTAGATTGCTTGACTAAGTGGCTCTTACTTGGACAATATCCTGAGATGAGTTTGACATGATGGTCATATGAATTTGGAAGCTACTTGGTGTAATTTTCCTTAAATCTTCAAAAAAACAGAGCAAAAATGTCATTTTCGATCATTTTTTATTAGCTTCTGCATACAACAGATGTTATCACAATTGCAACACAATCATGTTCCATGACCATGAATTATGAATGATGAAATTTAATTCAATGTCTCTTAGAGTTGCAAGGTGGAATTGATAGAACTATTTTATTTATTTACTATAGATGGATATCTCCTTTCATCTATACCTTTCTCTACCATCTTATTTCCAAGTGAAATGGGAATTTTCACATTTTGAATGCCATTACCATGTAATTTGGTACCCTGCTAGCTAGACCTATCACAAGTAAGGTTGTCATACCAAACTATTTCTCTTGCTCAACTCAGTGACCATGACTCTCTTCTCACACTGCTTACCATATAAGATCTTCAACTGTACATGTCATGCAAAGTTGGGGGTTCTAGGTCTACACCTACTAGGTAAAGTTACATATTTTATGGCATTGTGGTCCTTAAATTTGGAGGTGTTCCACCTAGAAAAGTAGGCATTAAATATGGATGAAAAGGATTTGTTTTAACTTTGATAGAATTTCCTCGTGGAATTACCAAATTTCTCGATGACATCATGCTAGCTTTGCTTAGAGAAGAAGGTTTTGGAGGAGAAATTGAATTCTTTCGACTTATTTTTGGCATTGAAGTTTGAAATAGTAGTTTTGATGACTCCATTGATGACCTTGCTGAGGAATTTGATGCACAAAATATTGACTTTGAAGATGGTTTAGAAGATGTTGAAGAAGTTGTAGATTTTGGTGTTGTCACTAAATGTTTCTTTATTGTTGGACTTGATCAAGACACAATTTAACTTTACAAGCAGATTGAAGACCTTGAAGAGGTTTTAGATTTTGTTGTTCTCACTGAAGGTTTTTGTCTAGTTTTGTTTCTTAAACCATCATTTCCATAGGACATTTTTGGTGAATAGATTCTTGACCTTGATGAGAGGATATGATACCTTGAAGAGGCTACATATTCTGGTGACGTCACTAATTTTTTCTCTATTATTATGCTTGTTAAACATCTCGCTTAGGGCGAGGAAACTCCACATATATTGTACAGTTTATGGGACAAAATTAAATATGTAGAAATATTCACTTGGTTTTTATAATTGGATAGAAGAGTGACTTAAAATGACCTTGTATTTCTTCTCATTTTAGAGCTCAAATTTTTAGGAAGGATTTAAGTATCCACCTTTCAAGAATCACTAGAAGAGATTGATAACGAATATAGGAAGACAAAAAACTAACCAGTGATGTAATAAATGGATTTCTTGGGAGGTAGATTGGCATATGGACTTTTGGTAGCTATAACTTTTCCAAATAAGTGAATGTATTTGAAAACCAAACCTCTAGTTCATTTTTGTTTAGACAAGGTCTAGAATTTGAAAAGTGAATTCCCTCCTTCTTCCTCTTACATACATTCCAATGATCGAAATCTGGATTGAGGGAAAAAAATTTCCTAAATAAAAATTTTTCATTTTATTTGTTGAACACATGAGTTTTTAAAAGCTAATTAACTCATAAATTTCTCACAAAATACACTTAAAGCTTGACACATAAACCCCTTCCCAATTGGCTAACTTTAGACGATCCTAAACACATTTTTATTTAACTAATGAGGGAGATAGCCCAATAAAACTAGTTTGTCCATATTCAAATCAAGTTGGTATCAAAGTACAATTTAGCTCATTTTAGTCAAGGTTAGTTAGAAGAATTAGTTATTGGTTTATGTCTTCAATTTCCTCTCAAAATGAATGTGTATGTGATTTTGAGAGACACACTAGAGGAATAGGGTCCAAATTTTTGATGAAAATGTGTTATGAAAGTAAAGGGTTAAAGGCAAACATGTACAAGGCATAGTTGAGTACAAGGCATAGTTGAGCCAAATGTTGTTGAGGAAGGGCCTAATTATTTGGGTCTTGGTTATGGAAAACATGATGGAGAATTCTCCAAAGCCAAGGAGGCACATGAAGCTTTTCCAAGAAGGAATTTTATTTCGTGTTCATTACCTCCAGCTTGTGAAGTTTGTGTTCATGATGAATGGAAAAGTTTGACACCCACTTTGCAAGAAGATGTTAATAAACATGCAAATAATGAGAATGTAAAAGAAGAGGATGTTGAAAGCTCTATCTAGTCACTGAATTCATTGCTAGTATTCAGAGGAGAGCCACTACCTCATCAAATTCACCTCCTCAAGAAGGCGACAATGGTGAATGTTCAAGGTATAAATTTGCCTTTAATCAAATTGCTTTTGATTATGATAAACATGGTAAATATTCACATAAGATATAGAAAAGAACTTGCACATGTTCCTTTTGTGGTTTTAATAACCATAATGTTTATAGATGTTGGAAGAAGATATCCATGCACATTAAAACTTTCTAAATAAATGAGGCAAAAAATCAAAGGCCCATTGGACAAGGAAAATGATGTTGAAAATAAGATGCAATTGTTTATTACTCATTGCCATAAGAAAGGTCACCTTGTAGACAAGTGTTGGACTTTGTATCCAACAAGTCATCCACAACATTTGAAGAAGGTTCCAGAAAGAGATAACGACAAGAATGGAAAAGAGGATTCCATAATCGATGAGGGTCAAGATGATTCACATGATGAAGTGCAGCTAAAAGAAGCGCCATTGAAATGGTTTGCTAACATATGGTTAGATTTCTTATCCAATTAAGGCCTTGCATGTATTTTGATGTTTCATGAATTTCTTTGCAAATTCAAAGTATGGTGCATGTTGCATGAAGCAAGATGTTGAAAGTAGAGTTATGTTTACACACTTAAATGCAAAAAATATGGAAATTTGTACATGAGCTCTATTATTTGACTTGAGAGTCAGTTGTTTGAAGAGGCATGTTTTGTCGACTTGTGTTTGGTTGATGGTTTTGTACACCAATATCTAAGAGTACATGGAGATATTCACATGATGTGAATTTTTTTTTCTTTGAAGGAGAAAAATGATATGTCAGCGAGCTATGTTTCTTGCATGATGTGTTTTCAGTTTTATGCTTTTGTTTGTGACAAGACATCAAAAGATTTTGGGAAGGTCCACTCTTGAGCGAGAGCCTCATGATTACAACCTAATCATGAGAATCAAATGGGAGTGCATCCTTATTTTGAAAACAAATAGGATTCTAAGCTACCTAGGACTCAAACCATTATTTTTAAATTTGAAATATCATGGTGTGCTGTTTCAATGCCTGAATCCACAACCCTAACATAAATTGTTTTATTCTTTTTTTGCAGGATTTAGTTGGTTATATTAAAAGTCAGTTGAATTTAAAATTCTTGGCTTAGTGGCATAAACCAAACATATTGTACATATTAAATGAGGAATTTTGCTCTCCCAATCATTTCTAAATCACCCATATCACCAAGAAAACATGTTTTAAAAGAACATACTTTGGTATGGGAAAGACCTTAGGTTTCAAATATTATAAGAAGGTTTTTGATATGGATGAGAGAATGTGGAAAATAGAATCCATAAACAAATTATTTTTCAAAACGTATTACTTTCAAAGTATCAACAAGGAACATGTACAAGGGTGTTCAATGAATTAATGCTATTTATTTAAATTCCATGATGTACATATCTTACTCATAATTTTAACAAATTATTAAATAATGATCTAGATTGGATAATTATATTATTTTTCATATATTTTGATGCTTATAGAGTGAAAAAATGGAAAGAATCAACTTGTAGGGTCATTTTAATGGTGGGTGGAGAATTGGGGTCTAAAACCTTTTGGAGTCATTTTGAGGTATTAAATGACATTTCTGGGGGTCAAACGATTATCCCTTGTGCCGAAATCTTGACCATTATTCTACACTTAAAGACATATCCAATGGTGCAAGAAAAACATCAAGTGAAGTTCATTCAAAATTTATGCCTTTAGTAAGTTGACCTATCATGTTGACCACCATGGTACGAGAGAATGACATTTTAGCCCCATTACTCATGCATGGCAAGCTAGCTACATGTGGAATTTTAACAAGAATCTAAAAGGTCTAAAATCACAAACCTCGTTAATGGTTGACAGAGTCAAATATTACACCTAGTTGGCTATCACACTAGGTTAAATACTTGGCCACTAGGAGGAATAAGAGTTCCATTTTGTGTTATTGTATTTTGTTCCATAGTTGAAAATACAACTAGGAGTGTGAAGTTAGAGAGAAAAAATGTATGAAGTTAAGTTTTTATAGCAACCTTACACGCTAAAAGTCTTAGCTAACTCTAGAGAGATTACCTCTTTCTTTGTACTCACATATTTTCCATACCAAAAAAGAGAGAGTAGAGCATGTTTACATTTTAGTGTTTTTTTTCTCCCATAAGGATTTCCTAGGGAAAAAGGAGTCTAGAGCATCATCACTTTTTAGGGTTGCTTGTCTCCCATAAGGATTTCCTAGGAAAATAAGTGTGTTGATTGTCTAAAGATATGTATGTGTGTGTTTCATTATGTTCTCTATTTCTTACGTTGTGTTTCATTATGTTTTATATTTCTTACATTTCTGCCCTCCTATTTTTCTTTCCAATCAAGGTTTATAAAATAACATGAGAAGCAACATGAGACTTTGAACAATCATTTTCATTATCTATATGGAAGGAAAGAAGGATTATATCTCCTTAAGCTTAAGCTTATGTAGTTTGTCAATTTTTATCATATATTTTTTGGTAAGGGTAAATGTTTTTTATCTATAGTACAAGTCATGAGTTCCCCAATTTTACCTTATGTAAAGCATGATTCTAGGATTACTACAATTTGTACTTGGTTTTTTATTGTGATGATGCCCTATCTCAATCACTTGGCCATCTCTCGATGGGTAGTTAAATCTTTATAACCATACTTAAGTAATATTTATCTATCTGTATTATGTGAAATTATGTAAAAAATGGTATACTATTTTTCATAAAATTGGGTTGATTTTATCATATATTTCAATGAAAGTTGATTAAATATGTTTCTTTAAAAGGATCTAACAATTTTGTTAAGGTATGAATTTGCAATTTTGTGTGGCTCTCTATCAACCTTCACTTCCTAATTTCTAGAAAAAATCTACTTGCTCATTCGTATACCCACTTTCTATTCAAATGCATGAGTTTTGAACTCTTGGTAACTATGTTTTTCCATGCAGGAAAATTATATGTCACATTTTATACTAACTCTAAATATTATTTTGAAGTTTGGATTACTGTTATTCTTTTATATAATTTAACATTACATATAAGTTTAAATTGAAAGCTACTTAGATGAAATATAGCTTAGATATGGCATTTGCAAATTATTATCTATTTATTGAACTAAAGGACATAATTATTACACATGTTTGATTTACATTCAAATGCTTCTTTGATTTATCTCCTATAGCTTAATGTAATGCTAGATATATAATTTAAGTTCAAGGACCATGAGATAAATATGACTTCTATGTGACATTTGTATTGAATCGTCTATTTGTTGTGTTATATGAACATAATTGGTATGCATATCTAATTTGCATTACTAATATGTCATGCTTCTTTAATTTATCTTTTATAGATGATCGGAGCATCCCTTTTTAATCTATCCCTTTTGACTTCGGATATGTGGGCAATACTCATCCAAATATTTTTCTATCATAAAGCAATGAGTAAAATTGTATTCCATTTGTGTCAATGTTAAGGTTAAGCACATGGAAAAGTTTTATATAAGATACATTGCCACGGTGTACATTTATATCTAAAGAGTCCAAAACCTCATTCAAGACCATATGTTTTGTTGATGTAGTTTGATTGGTTATATTGCATTGCTTTTGCAGTTGTTGTTGTGGGCCTCACCATCTAGTGATTTTAGGTAAAAAAATTATTTACATGGAATTTTGAAGTATCCTAGAATGTTTATTATTTATCACTACTAGCCTTGGTGATTTAGTTGTTTGTTTTGATGCTGCTTGGTTACCCATATTTAATAGTTGTTCATGTTTAATTCATTTTTAAGGCTTTTTATTGGCCTATCAGGATGTATTTTTCTCAAATCCATAATGGCTAAAAGAATGAAATTTATCTATGAAAAAGAGAGGTCATATGGAAAACAAATTGTTTGCAAGTGTTCTTTGAACCCATAGAACTTGCAACCCCAATATGGATACAATACTAAGTAATACATAGCCTCCTCATCTAACTTAGCTAGGGATTTGCAATACTATATTTGAGTTGGCTAGCTCCATTTCAAGATATTATAATGTTAGATTATTATTTCTATAGATTTTGATTATGGTAGTAAAATGTTACAAAAAACTGGAAACTACAAATAATATTATTCTAGATATATGTAAAAAGGACATGGTAGAGAAAATCAAACAATATTAAACTTTTCATAAATAGTTTAGATAAAAATACATTTTCTAATTTTGATTGTAAATTCCAAGGCTTAAAGCAATAATTTTTCTAATAATTTTTTTTTAATTAATAAATAAAAAAGAAGCATTTTCAATCAAAATCACATCCAACATATAATAAAAATAATAAAAGCAATTTAAAACTTCATACACTATGACATTACTATGGCAAAGAGCATAAAAATATACAAGCAAAAAATCCTTTTCTATAATAATGGAGAACTTCAAATATACAGGAAAAAAAATATTTCAGCCTCCTTGTATCCCAGAACCTCACTATTACTGATTCAGCCCCCTCTTGTAATTACTTATTCCAACAATTAGCAGGAGGATTGAAAAGCCAACAAGGTGCAATCAGATACTCAAGAGATAGTTGTAGAACCAATTTTTGGATGCAACTAGATACTCGGGAGATAGGTGCATATCTAGTTGCAATGACATAGTAGCTCAAGAGAGATTGAATTTATAGTTGCAAGTGTGAATTACAAGAAATTAATGTGAATAGGGTGCTAGTGTGAATTGGCTAGTTGTAGAGTGTAGGTGCAGTTCTAGCTAGAGAGAGACTCTAAGAAGGGGTTTCAAGACAGAGAAGGTTTCCAACATTCCAGTCAAGAAGGGAGGCAAATATTTCCAAAAAAAGAGGCAAGAACAAGTTCCCTAGTGGTAGTGCTATGCAACCTAGTTAGTCAGTGCATGTTGCAGGAAAGAGTGCGAGTAGCTGGGAGTCTCCAAACAGAGTTTCTAGAGGTAGAACGAGTTTCCCAAAAGCAGTACTACACATTTTATTAGGTAGGACTGCATCTAGCATGGAGGAGGCCGAGTTGATTTTCTAGTCTAGGAGATTTCCCTGTTCTTATTCTGAGGGAGATCGAGACTCAGTAATGTAGTGATAGAATCCAAGCAGAGGTAGCGCATGGAAATCAACAATGCGAGATCAAAGTAACGCACAAATTTTTTTTAATACACAGCACAAATTTTTTTTAATACACAGCACCAATTTTTTTTTAATACACAGCACAAAAAAATTTTAATACACAACATAAAATTTTTTTGAGCGTGGACGGAGAATCGAACTTACCCGATGGAGTCGCACAAAATTTTTTTTAATACACAGCACAAATTTTTTTTAATACACAGCACAAAATTTTTTTTAACACAGCACAAATTTTTTTTAATACACATCACAAAAAAAATTTGAGCGTGGATGGAGAGTCGAACTTAACCGACGGAGTAGCACAAATGTTTTTTTAATACACAGCATAAAAAATTTTTAATACACAACACAAAAATTTTTGAATACACAACACAAAAAAATTTTAATACAGAGCACAATTTTTTTTTTAATACACAGCACAAATTTTTTTTCATACACAGCACAAATTTTTTTTCATACACAGCACAAAAGTTTTTTGAGCGCGGCCGGAGAGTCGAACTTACCTGACGGAGACAAAGAGCGCGGACGGGAGGAGCACCAGCGATAGGGACCGAAAACGTGCAGCGACAAGGACCGAAAACGTGCAGCGACAGGGACAAGGATAGGGACAGAGCAGGAACTATTTTCACCTCCAAGGCCGAACTATTTTTTTAGTACATAGCACAAAATTTTTTTTAACACACAACACAAAATTTTTTTAATACACAGCACAAAATAAAAATTTATACACAGCACAAAAACTTTTTAATACACATCACAAAAGTTTTTTGAGCATAGATGGAGAGTTGAACTTAACCGACAGAGTCACACAAAAAAAAATTTAATACACAGCATAATTTTTTTTTAATACACAGCATAATTTTTTTTTAATGCACAGCACAAAAAAAATTTAATACAGAGCACAAATTTTTTTTGAGCGCGGACGGAGAGTCGAACTTACCCAACAGACACGAAGTGCGCGGACGGTAGGAGCACCAACGACAGAGACCGAAAACGCGCAGTGACAGGGACAGGGACAGGGACAGTCAACGCGCGAACAATGAACCCGGTAAACCACAAAACTTCGTGGGCGATTTATTTATAGAAAATAGTTCGGCCGAAGTATTTTAAAATTAAATGTTCGGCCGAGCTCACAGTTCGGACGAACTTATTTTAGAAGTTCGACTGAACTTTTGTTGCCAGTTTTCCAATCTCCGGCAGAAATTATGTTTGTCCGCACCATCAGTGTGCCGTCAATCTAAACAAAATCACGAGTTCGGCCGAACTTTATAAAAAATTTTGGCCGAACTATTGCATAGTTCGGCTGAACTTTATAAAATGTTCGGTCGAACTATTGCCCAAAAAAAATTTCGACCCCCGATTCTCACAAAAGTGTAACCCAGCTTCACGTTTCTGCCCTGTCACGTAAGTAAACTTTCAAGCGGAAGTTAAAAGATAAAAATTGGTTATGGCAATTGAGATTTGGCCATGTCAATTTTGGAGGTTTGAATTTTTTGCATAGGAATGAATGGTGAAGGGATTACTACTCATAGAAAAACCAAACAGCCTATGTGAAGGATGTATCTTGTGCAAACAACATAGAAAAGAATTTCCAATAGGAAAGTTAATAAGGGAAAATGAACCCATAGAGATTGTCCATTCAAATTTATGTGGACCAATGCAGACACAATCAATTGGTGGCAGCTACTATTTTTTTACTTTCATAGATGATTATAAAAGGAAGACATGGTTCTACTTCCTAGAACATAGAAGTGAAGTCTTTGAGCACTTCTGCCAATAAAAAACTCTTTTTGAGAAGCAAAGTGGAGACTACATCAAAGTATTTAGGATTGATAGAGGTGGAAAATACATCTCAAATGACTTCCTACGTTTTTGGAGGGATCATGGAATTCACAATAAATTTACAACAAGGTATACACCTCAACAAAACGATGTTGCAGAAAGGAAAAATAGGACCATTATGGAAATGGATATTAGTGTGTTGAAGGAAAAGCGTTTTCCAAATGATTGTTGGGTTGAAGCTGTCACTTGTGCAACATATATCATTAATAGGTGTCCAACCAAAATTTTTAAGAATATGGTTCCTGAAGAGGCATCACGTGGAAGAAAGCATAGTGTCACTCACATGAGAGTGTTCAGATGTGTGGCTTATGCACATGTCCTGGATCAATTAAGAATAACTTGGACAACAAGGGGGAGAAATGCATATTTGTTGGATAGAGTGATGAATCCAAGGTGTTGAAATTTGCAACAAGAAATAGTGAAATTGGCATCTAGAAATAATATCTAGAAAATGTCACCCAGAAATGGTTACCATGTGAGGCTTTTGATTTAATTATCCTTAATTAAATTAAAATTAAATTGCAATCTTATCTCATAACAACTTGCAATAGTTAACTGAGTGTGATAGACTTAGTTAGCTCAAGAATTTCGAGTTGAGGGTAAAATGATAGGCATGTAGAGTGATTCTATTATTTACAGGGTCCAGTTGTAGTTGTAGCACTAGTGTGGTGTGAGTGGGATCAATTAACTCACATTAATTGAGTTAAAATGAGTTTAACTAGTTCTAACTGATTGATGAGCTAGTGGAAGATCAAGTGAATTAAAATAGATTTAATTCACAAGTAGTGATCTACCAAGTAACTGATGATTCACTATTAATAGTTGCATGCATGTCAATTCTAATGACAACCCAGTTGAGAGAAAGGTTAAAGACAGGTAAACTATCAGTTGTATTTTTGGCGAACTACCCAGGTGCAGTTATAAAGTCAAAGGAAGGCTCCATATGGATTGAGCAGTCAAGAAAGGTTGATTATCCTATTTAATAGGGACTAATTGCCTAGGGTTTGAGTGAGCAAGTTTAGGCTAAGGAAGGGCTGAGAATTGGCTAAGTGTTGGTAAATTTTTCCTAAGAATTGCTAGACTATTTGGAGCAGGATCAAAGTGAGACAGTCAGGATAGTGTAGGATTTTCTCGGTGTGAGAAAGAATTGAATTGTTTCATGATTATTTGACTATGTAAAATATATGATAGAGGGTTTTTGAGCAGGTGATTTCCCCAAGAACATCTTATGTTGTGTGATTGATAATTCCTTTCTCTTACTTGCATGCGATTAAGAGATCATGTTTTATATTTCGCAAATATTGTAGAAGGATTCAACATCTTGTTTTAGTACATTACATGATCAGATTGAGTCCATTGATATAATTTCTACATGGTATTATAACTGTGTTAGATATTTTCTACATGGTATCAGAGCGCCAAGAATCACAATAGTGGAGAAGAAATTGAGTTTGTGTCGAATAGTATTCAAATTTGCAGATACTTTCTGTGGAGCTAGAAGTAGATCAAGATGTCTTTCAATGGCTTGAGACTTGAATATGCACTCGAGGGTACTTCAAATAATATTTCATGGAAGGACATGATGGAGGCAATGTTTGAGGACAATGGGTTGAAGGAATTCATAGATAATGATATTCCCAAGCCCGCAGCAGTTAATGCCCAACTTCTTGATGCATGGCAAAAGAAGGTAGCAAAGGCGAGGAGGATCTTATTAGAGGGAGTTCAAGATCATATTGTCTCAAGTATCCATTGAAAGATAAATCCATATGCTATGTGGAATGCCTTGACATATATATTTTAGAATAACAACGACCAAAGGAAGTTGGCGTTGAAAGACAAGCTCAGAAAGATAAAGAAGGAGGAGGGCGAGACGATACCAGCATACTTGGAAAAGTTCACTCAATGTCGAGATGAGCTTGGAAGTGTGGGGGTGACCGTAGCCAATGATGACTTGGTGATACTAGCACTTCTTTGCCTTCCCAAGAGATGGCATAGTTACTAGGACTCTGTGAACGAGAGGGAGAAGTTACCAAATTGGGAGCGACTATGGTCAGATTTGGTAATAGAAGAGATAAGGCGGAGCACCAGAGACGATACCTCCAACACCAACAAGGAATAATATTGTGCATTAGTGGATAAAAAAATAAGGCCAAGGGAAATCAATCCCAAGGCGAAGAGGGCAATATATACTTATCCAAGATCAGATGTTTTCACTATCACGAGCATGGTCACTATGCTTCAAATTGTCCATAGAAGAAGGAAAGAAAGAAGGAGCCTGCAGTTGCAGAGAGTGAAGCATTGGCTTCACAGTTCAAGCTTGATTTTATTCTCATTGCATGCATGGCCAGCACTGCAATGGGATGCATGTGGTATCTAGATAGCAGTGCCTTGTTCCATGACGGGGAATGGATATCTCTTCAATGACTTGGAGGAGAAGGACCTCCAGCAGAACATAGAGTTTGGATAGTTTGGATATGACAGGAGGTATAGAGTGACCGTGATAGGTATAGTTACCTTTTATAGGGAGTTTGGCTCCCCTCTCAGACTAGCAGATGTTTTGTATGTTCTAGGCCTAAGGAAGAATCTTGTCTCCATAGCGCTATTGGAAGACCGTGGTTATGAGGTGATGTTTAGAAAAGGAAATGTGTTCCTTAAAGACATAACCACAAGACAAGTGAAGCAGATCGATTCAAGAGTCAAGAACCTGTATGCTCTCAAGGTTGAGAATGCAATGAGGGATTTGAGGAGCAAACCAATGGTTAATGAATTTGTGGTTGAGAGGGACAAATTATCTCTCAACATGCAGCCTCAAAGGCAGTCTCAAAAGTTTGTGGAGCAGCCACAATTAGATAAGTAGAGAGGAGACCAAGTGGAAGAGCCCACTCAAGCAGAGACCTCTAGGAGGGGGGAATTTCGAGCTAGATGGGCATAGAGAGTACATGAAACTATACCTCCACGTCTCGGGTGGGGGAATGTGTAGATATGATCCAAAGAATAAATTTGGGAAGGGTCCATTGAGATGGTGCGTCTCATGGATCGAACCTGGCTATGAGGAGCCCACAATACAACAGTAGCAGGAAGGATCGGTTAGATTGATGCAGTCAGATGTTAGGAAGAAAGAAATTAGAGTGACAGATGTCAGATACTGGAGTATAGTTCAGAGTAGGAAGAAGTGCAGAGTGCATGGATGCAAATGCCAACATCAGCGCAAAGAGTCTAGTACACATGTGCAGTAGGATCCAATAGTCAGAAGACTCTGATGACAGATGCATTATATTGATTCAACTATTTGGAGGCTATTCAGTTTCAGGAGAGTTGCATGTGCGAATAGCACTAGAGTAGTGTTGCATGCAGAACATTCCAAATGCACCAGATCAAGATAGATTGATTCCTTTCTTATTGAGAGGGAGTGTTGAAATTTTCAACAAGAAACATTGAAATTGGCATCCAGAAACAAAATCTAGAAAATGGCACCTAGAAATGGTTACCATGTGATGATTTTGATTCAATTACCCTTAATTAAATTTAAATTAAATTGTAATCTTATCTCATAACAACTTGTAATAGTTAACTAAGTGTGATATACTTAACTAGCTCAAGAATTTTGAGTTGAGGTTCAAAGGATAGGCATGTAGAGTGATTCTATTATTTAAAGGGTCCAGTTGCAGTTGTAGCACTAGTGTGGTGTGAGTGGGATCAGTTAACTCACATTAATTGAGTTAAAATCACTTTAACTAGTTCTAATTGATTGATGCGTTAGTGGAAGATCAACTAAATTAAAATAGATTTTTTTCATAAGTAGTGATCTACCAACTAACTGATGATTCACTATTAATAGTTTCATACATGTCAATTCTGATGACAACCTAGTTGAGACAAAGGTTAAAGACAAGTAAACTGTATTTTTGGCGAACTGCCCAGGTGAAATTATAAACTTAGAGGAAGGCTCCATAGGGACTGTGCAGTCAAGGAAGGTTGATTATTCTATTAAATAGGGATTAATTGCGTATTGCGTGAGAAAGTATGGGTTAAGGAAGGGCTGAGATTTGGCTTAGTGTTGGTCAATTTTTTCGAAGAATTGCTAGACAGTTTTGAGCAGGATCAGAGTGAGATAGTCAGGATAGTGTAGGATTTTCTTGGTGTGAGAAAGAATTGTATTGTTGTATGATTATTTGACTATGTACAATATATGATAGAGGGGTTTTGAGCAGGTGCTTTCCCCAAGAACATCTTGTGTTGTGTGATTGATAATTCCTTTCTCTTACTTGCAGGTGATTGAGCGACCGTGTTTTATATTCCTCAAATATTGTAGAAGGATTCATTATCTTGTTTTAGTACATTAAATGATCAGATTGAATCCATTGATATAATTTCTACATGGTATTATAGTTGTGTTAGAGATTTTCTTCACAAGGCATACAAGCTCTACAATCCATCAACCAAGAAGGTCATAATCAAAAGAGCTGTGCAGTTCATAGAAGAGGAATCATGGGATAGAACTTTAGAGAGGACAATCAATGTGAAAGCATGTATACCACATGAAGATAAAGAGGATTTTACCGCAACAAGTGATTCCTCAATGATGAATCCTCCTACTCCTATTCAAGCTCAACAAAGTAGTCACCAAGTGACACCATCAAAACATAATAGGGTAGTGTCGCACAATCAAGAAATTTCTTCTCCAAGAACACTAAAAAGACCTGTAACGCCATCTACTTCAAGCGCAACACCAAGTGACATGTCAAGCCCATTTTCCACAAGCATAAGAAGAAAAAAATTCAGAAATTTAAGTGAAATTTATGAGCAAAACGAAGTTGATAGTAGTGCTAGTATGAATTCTTTATTTGCATTATTTTGTTAGGTAGAATGACCCAATCCATTTTGAGGATGTAGTAAAAGAAGAAAAATGGGTTGCGACAATGGATGAGAAATATGAGCAATAGAAAAGAATGACACATGGGAGCTAGTGAACCTTCCACAAGGAAAACAAGTCATTGGATTGAAGTGGGTCTATAAGACCAAGAGAAATGTTGAAGGAAATATTGAAAGGCATAAAACAAGGTTAGTTGTAAAAGGATACAAAAAGCAACATGGAAGAGATTACGCAGAGACGTTTGCACCAGTTGCGAGGATGGAGACACTTTGTACAGTGTTGTCAATTGCAATGCAACATAAATGTAAAGTGTATCAAATGGACGCAAAATGAGTGTTCTTGAATAGAGTGCTGAAAAAGGAGGTATATGTTGCACAACCATGTAGTTATGAGGTAGAAAAAAAAAAGGACAAGATGTATAGGTTGAGGAAATCTCACTGTGGGTTGAAGCAAGCACCGTGTCCATGGTGTAACCTGATAGATGCTTACTTGATGGACAATGGCTTCGACAAATGTGACAGTGAGCCTACTCTCTACATCAAAGAAAGTGAGGGTAAGCTTCTTATTGTTGTTTTGTATGTATATGATTTGTTTTTTTACAGGGAATGATGATTTACTCATTTTCGATTTCAAAGAAGTCATGAAAAGTGAGTTTGAAATGACTGACTTGGGGTTGTTAAGGTATTTTTTGGGCATAGAAGTGAAGCAAACATAAAATGGTATTTTCATTTCCCAAGTAAAGTATGTAGCAGACATTTTAGAGAGGTTTAATATGTAGAACGACAATCCAACACCAACTCCAACTGTCATGGGGTTGAAGTTGAGCAAAGAAGATTGTAGCAGCAATGTCAATATGATGTTATACAAAATTATGGTGGGAAGTTTAATAGATTTGGCCGCAACTAGGCCTGATATAATATATGCAATGAGTTTGGTGTTTAAGGTTCATGGAGACACCCAAGGAGACATATTGGCAAGCAACGAAAATAATTTTGAAGTATGTCAATGAGAAAAAAGAGTATGATATTTTGTACACCGCAGCAGATGATTTTAGGCTGGTTGGTTACATTCAAAGTGACTGGGCAAGAAGTGTTGATGATAGAAAGAGCACATCAGAATATGTTTTTCATTTAGGTTTGGGAGCCATTTCATAGGCCTCCAAGAAGTAGCCAATAGTGTCATTGTCAACAACAGAAGTTGAATATGTTTCTGCAACATCAACAATGTGTCAAACAGTTTGGATTAGAAGAATGGTGAGGGATTTATGCCATGAAAAAAAGGGAACAACAACTATTTTTTATGACAACAATTCGGCAATTGCACTATCAAAGAATTATGTCTTTCATAGAGTTCCAAACACATTAACACTAAATA
Source organism: Pinus albicaulis (assembly GCA_034641835.2). Classification (NCBI taxonomy): domain Eukaryota; kingdom Viridiplantae; phylum Streptophyta; class Pinopsida; order Pinales; family Pinaceae; genus Pinus; species Pinus albicaulis. The sequence continues at coordinate 155,548,707 of CM076584.1, read as the reverse complement.
TCATTTTATAAGAGAATTGGTTAACAATGGTGAGATTGTGTTGCAACATTGCAGGTCAAAAGAACAATTTGTAGACATCTTCACAAATCGATTGGCACGTGAAAATTTTGTTTCTCTCAAAGATTGTTTGGGAATTGCCAATGGTGATAGTTGTGACTAAGGGGGAGTGTTGGAAAACTAATCTCAACCACCATAATTATTAATCTGAGAGTATCTATACTTGTAAATCAACCAAGTACAGTGCAGGTTGCAGATTTTGTTTACAATCGCCCATCATGTGTTTTAATGTTTTGACTCTATCATGAATTAATGTGTTGAAAATATATATTTTGAATATACATGTATGTATTAGTTTTATGCTTAGAGAAAATTTTGGCAGGAGCATTAAAACAAAGTGGGGCTTTAGAGAGAATACTCCTGTACCTCCTTAAAAATTTGGTGGGTTTTTACAGAGAATACTCCTGTATAAAATTTGGTTTTTACTTGTTGAAAAAAACTCCATAGGAATGTATTTCAAGTTTTAAAGATATAATCCAAAATTTTATTGTATTGCTCCAATATACTTTATTTAACTGTAAATTATTTAACTCCACTTAAAATATTTGAACCTTTGTCTTTGTTTTGTTGCGGGAGTAGATTGCATGATTTAATCCCAACCACTCTATTGAGGAAAAATCTTTGTATTTTTAAAATTTTAAACATGTTTAACTATATATTTAGCAATTTTTATGTCAATAAGTGTTTAACAATTTTTATATTAAAAAGGATGTGTATTTAAAATTGGAAATAAGCTGCAAATTGAATTGTCAATAAGTGTTTAACAATTTTTATATTAAAGAGGGTGTGTATTTTAAAATTGGAAATACTCTGCTAATTGAATGGCGGGAATGCGTTCCCTTTCAATTCCCACTCTCCAAAGCTTATGGGAAGATCAATCCATCAACATCGCGTGAGAATCCAGTTTGACATTTCCTTCTCTATAGATTTGATGCAGAGATTCCGGCTTGGTAGTAGGAAACTCTAAGTTGAGGGGGAATTGCTCTCGATATAAGGGAAAAATGATGGATAGGATGCGGAGATTTTGACTTGCCAATAGGAAACTCTTAGTTTGGGGAGGATTGCTCCCGCTTTACAGGCAAAATGGAAAAACTTAATGCTGAATTTTGTAAAACCCAGATATCTTTGCATTTGTTCAAAGCTATGAAATATGTCCACGAGAAAAAAAGGAAAAAGGAAAATTAATGAGCTGCAGTCCAGGAACCTTGAAAGGCAATTTTCTGAGTTGCGATTTCCAGCAAATAATGGAGAACTTGAAAAATTGGGTCGACTTTTCGAAGGTTTTTTTTTTCCTACTGTACCGCCTTTCATCGTCCTCTTCTTCATCTTTGAATGCTAATCGAACCCGCTACCTCCCACGCAATTGCGATTTTGACAACCAAGAAGTTAGCGAGAGCCGCGGCCTATATATGTTGGGTTTACTTGTTCAGAATTATTAGATTTTTTTTTTTAAATGGCGGGATGAATTGCCATGGTTTCATTGTGTTATGTGGACACTGTATATCGATGTGTGGGTTTATAAAAGTGTCCATAAATACTAGCAGTTTTTGGATGAGTAAAATATTAAGTGGAGAATTTTATTTTACAACATAGTATTAGAAGATGTGTAAGTTTGTGGTGGTCTAAATAGAAAACAATATCTATTATAATAATAAAAATAATCAATATACTATAAAGTAATTAGAAATAAAAAATAATTGAATAAAACTTTATATTTTTCAAAATTATTTTAATAAGAGATTTAAATAATCTATTTAAAATTTACTCTTATAAAATGTTTACTTGTATATGTTATATAATTATGTATATATTTATATCATTTTAAAATATTATGTATATAAAAAAAAATAAGTTTTATGATTAAATGTTTATTTGATCTTATATATACTTTATATAGTATTCTAAATACAATTTAAATAATGAAAACTTACACATTATATTTTTCATTTTTAATAAATTTCATCCTTCTAAACTCATGTTAAATTTTTAGTTAAAATAGATTTATGCTAGTTTAATAATTTAAAATACCAAAATATACATACATACATACATACACACACACACACACACACACACACACACACACATATATATATATATATATATATATATATATATATATATATATACTTGAAAATATGAAGTTTGTATTAAATTTATTAGCTACAAGGTATTTTGAAAATAAATAATTAATTTCAATTTCCAATATAATGAATTGGATTGAAAGAAAACTTCATAAATACTGAAAATTTTTAACATTTTATGTATTAAAAATAATCATAATATTATTATTATGATATATAATAAACAATAATAATATTGAAGGCATGTATTTTGAAGAAATCCATAACTATTTGCTAAATAAAAAGAATAAAGTTATTAAAAACTTGAAAGAACCAAATCTAACAATATTCATATTGAAGTATAAATTTATAAAACACATAAAAATCATAACAACTATGTATTTGAAATTTCCATTTAAAAAAATAACATAAACTCATTTCATAAATATTAAGATACAATAATGGACAAATTAATATTGAAAAAATCTACTTAAACACTCTCAAAATTTAATAAAAAATTGTCAATGCCAATTTTATTATTTCTACTGAACAACTTAAAAAAAACTTTAATTACTTTATCCTTATAAATTAATCTTTTAAATAATTTAAAAACTTTCCACATTTAAACTACACTCTCAAAATTAAATAAAAATTGTTCATGCCAATTTTATTATTTCTGCTGAACAACTTAAAAAACTCTAATTACTTTATCCTTATAAATTAATCTTTTATATAATTTAAAAATTTTCCACATTTAAACTGTAGTCTATGCTTCTTTCTATTTTATAGAAATAATTTATAATTCTTTTAGAGTTTGATTTTAAAATCTTATTAATATAAATATGATATGTGTCTTTGGATTTTTTTTTTTTAATTTTAAGTAAGTTTTTTAAAATTAATTATACATCAGTGAGATTTTGAAATTACTAATATTTGAGGATTAAAAGAGAAAAATACAAATTAATACCCACCAACTCATCTAGCTACTTTCTAACGCAGTTATGTGGAAGTCTTTGGAAACAAATACTTTTCAGTCTATTGGCCCATAAATGCACCTGGGGAATAGATGTCCACCGTTGAATGGTGTACTTGCTTTAATCCAACGGTGGGCAGTTACTTTGCAGGTGCATTTATGGGCCAATAGACTGAAAAGTATTTGTTTCCGAAGTCTTTGACCCACGGACTCACCCTACATCCTAACGGAGTCACGTGAAGTTAAATATAATGATGCTCACGTTTTACGGTGTTTGATAACTCCCGTTTGTCCTTTGAAATGCTCACCAGTCATTTAGGATTATAAAAGCCATACTCTAACGAAGTTTTTTTAGTTTTTTAATAATTTAGAAAATATTTGTTAAAAATATAAGTTCAGGTTATTAATTTACACAATTTAAGTGTTTAAATATTTTTTTTAATATATTTAAGAAAAATATATTAAGAATTTTCTGATGTGATTTTCACCGAAAAATCTCAAGCACTATATTTAAGAATTTAAAAACTTTTTTAAATCATAAAAAATAACAATAATTTTAAAATATTAAATATATTTCTAAAATTAAAAAACCATTTTTAAATCATCAAAAATCGCAGTTTGATTTACAATTGCATTTTTAGAATTCTCATAATAAAAAAGAGTTGTGTTTAGTGTGATTTTTTAGAGTTGTTTGATTTTTAGGTTTTTTTATTTTATATATGGATTTAGCACCCTAAAAATTATCTCTAAGACATTTTGATTGTGCAAGGTTACCCATCAAACTTGTGATTTCAATAAATTCTTACCAAATTTTAAAAAAATGAAGACAAAAGAAATCCAAAAAAAAACTTCAAAAAATCACACTATAAAAAATTTAAAAAAAACATAAAATAATAAAACATTGTGGTTCCAAAACTGCAGACCCTTGGTTCGACAATGAATAAACAGTACCGTAACCGTGGTAGAGTTGTGATGAAACTGTTATTTAGCATCAGCTATTGGCCGGCTGGAATTAAAAAAGAAATGAATTTCTAATTTGAAAATTAAAATTGTCGAACTCCCAAAAGCGTTGAGCATAGACTGAGCAATTGCAACAATATTACGATTAGTGCCCAACGTTTTTAAAGATTTGCAAACTACAATTACATTATTATTTTCGAAATGTTTGTCCATTTTATTTTAATTATAACGGTACTCAATGCAATGATAAATGGCTACCATTATCACAAATTCACTGTACGATGATCTCAATGCTACGTTAACCGTTGGATAACATGCTATACTGGACCTTTAGATTCACCATAAATATTAATTTTGATTTTGGAGCCTTTTTCTCAGCAAAATCTGCAAAACAAGCAATGGGTTAAATTGTGATATTTTGATGTTTGAAATATTTTTTTTTTGATATTTTGATGTTTGAAATATTAAAAAAAATTATCCAATGTTTACAACCCGAAATTTGGGGAAAAAACATATAAACAATTACAAAATTCGAGCCTTGTGATGATATGGAATTCCTTCCCAAAAAGCATATTATTACAAGAATTTTGATAGATATATTTTTATGAACCTAGCGGGTACGTACATTTGTTATGGTTTGACACGACGTTCCTCTCAAATATCGATGAAATTTCATCGGACAAACAACTGAGACTGAGTAGTGAGTTTGAATTTTTGGTAGAGGGTACACTGTGAGAATATGTGTAGTGAATTCCACGTTATCTAATCATCACTTGCAGTCACTCCAGGATTCTTCAATCCGTAATATCGTTATGGCTGAACTGTCAACAATTATGATTTGACGTTTTGCCGGTGTCCCTTCTATTCTTAAAGCCGACCTCTCTCCTCGGGTGACGTCTCTCCGGCCTCAGCTCACTTTCCTCCACGTCCCATCATACCCGTTCGGCCCACGCCTTGCCTTTGGGTTACCAAACTGCCTTACAAACCTGCTCATTCCCCGTCATCCGTGTAACTAGCTCCGCCCTTTTCTTGCCCGTGGAGAGCGTTGTGAACCCTCTCTCCCTTAGGTTGCTTGACTATGTTTTCGCGCGAGTTTTTAAGGTAATAGATAAAGGAAAGCCATACACATTTCTTAGGCTATAGTTTCATTAATGTTGTTGGTTAATGTATATTTATTTTTAGATTTAAATTCTTTTAAAGTTAAAGATGGGCATATATTATTCAATCTCTTTAATGAGACTATAGTTGGTGAAATAATGGTAGATGATAAATGAAGCTTTTATTCACCTTAATGAGTGAGTGAGTTGGACCGTTCACCTTAATGAGTGAGTGAGTTGGAGCAGAATAGATAATATGAAATAAACTAATTATGACATCTAAAAGACAAGGATGGTACATGTAGACTGATGATCTCTTCCTTTTGAAGTCAAATGTTACAATTATTCACACTTACAATGCCAAGTGTTTTCTCTCAAATTCAAATAGAATTTTTCCTAATGGTTTTGTAAAAATGTAAGCAACTTGATCTTGTGATCTACAGACATCAAGAAATATATCTTCATTATTCACAAGCTCTAGAATGAATTGAAAGTTTTTGTCAATATGTTTGGCCGTTTTGTGAAACACATGACTTTTTGACAATGCAATGGAAAAGTTGTTATTACAAATAGAAGTTGGCTCATTTTGAACATTTGAAAGATCATTCAATAGTCTTCTCAGTCATATTGCTGGGCAAGTTGTGTAAGTTGCAACTACATACTCTGCCTTTGCAAAGGATATTGAAACAATGTGTTGTTTTTTGACGCTCGTGAGATCAAATTTGTTCCCAAGTGAAAGACATATCGTGGTGTTCTTTTTCGATCATCCAAGATGTTATATGTAAGAAAAACTAGCTATAAAAATTATGTCCGATCTAATTGCAATGAGATACAAGAGACTGACAACTAGAATTTTATACAAAGTAGAATCAACTTATGGTCTTTCATCTTGTTTGCTCAGCTTGGTGCCTAGAGAAATTAGAGTGTTAGCTAGTTTGCACCTGATCATTTTAAACTTGTGTAGGATGTGAGTGGCATACTTTTTTTTACAGACAGAAATACAATTTGCAAATTACTTAATTTCTATTCCTAAGAAATACTTTATGAGGCCAAGATGAGTCATGTCAAATTTTTTTTCATGACAAAATTAATTTCCTCTAACATCATATTACCTGATAATTTCTTATTTATAATCCATTATTGATGAGGTAAGAGTCAATTCTATTGTACCAAGATCAGGGAGCTTGTTTCAAGCCATATAAGGCTTTCTTCAACTTATACACTTTATGTTCTTGTCCTAGAACTTCAAAACTAGATGGTTGATCCACATAAAACTCTTCTAATATGCCATTTAAAAAAACATATTTGACATTCAATTGAAAAACGTCTTATTTATTTTGAGCTCTAGTGGCTAGAGTAATTCTCACTGTATCTAACCTTTCTATTGGAGCAAATATTTCACTATAGTCTATGTCAAGCTATTGAGAAAACCCTTTGGCAACCAAAATTGCCTTATGTTTCTTGATTTTCCCTTTTTCATTCAATTTGGTCTTGTAGACCCACTTGACACCAATGTTGGTTTTGTCTTTTGGGAGATCAACTAGCTCTCAAGTTTCATTCTTCTCTATTGTTGTGATTTCCTGATTCATTGCATCAACCGAATGTTCCTCTTTTATTGCCTCTTCAAAGTGGGTTGGTTGACACGAAATAAAGGAAAAAATATTTCACTGCTCAAAATCATGTTCTTACTCATATATACCCTTGATGCTTTTATTTTTTTATTATTCGTTGAATATGATGATTCTGCTAGAAGAGGTACCATATCTAGAGTGTTTTGGCACTTCTTTTACATGCAATATTGGTTGCTTTGGTGGATGAACAAGTTGATCTAAAGGTTCATCAATTTTCTCACATGAAGACTTGTTTTCAAAGAAGTTAACATGTCTACTAAACCAAAATTTCTCGGTGAACGAATATTAGAGTCGATACGCTTTTGAATATTCAATGTAGCCTAAAAAGACAAATTTTTCACTTCTACGGTTAAGTTTAAACTATAGCTTCTTTGGAACATGTAAAAATTCTACATAACCAAATATTCGAAAGTGAGAGACATCCACCTTCTTCCCATCCCAAACCTCTCGAGGTACTATATCTTTAACATTGATTATCAAAGATCTATTGAGAATATATACTTCAATAACAACAAATTTAACCCAATACTCATTAGATCACAACTCCTTTGCGTGAAACATACATCTTGTCATATTCATGATTGATTGGTTTTTTCTTTCAGATATTCCATTTTTCTGTGAAGTGTATCTAGTTGTGTTCTACATAATGATTCCTTGTTGTCAACAAAATGTTGAGAAATATTTGGAACTATATTCTCCTCCTCTGTTCGATCTCAGTTCTTTCAAAAACTTGCCACTTTGATTTTTTGGTTCTTCTTTGAACCGTTTGAACTTTGAGAAAGTAAGAGAATTATTTTTAGGAAAATCAATCCATATTTTCCTACTATAATCATCAATAAAGGTTAGAAAATAAAAAATTCCACCAATCATTGTGTTTTCATTGGTCCACCAATATATGCATGGAATAGCTCTAAGGGTTCTTTTTATGTACTGGAAGATGTGGGAAATTTGTGTCTTTTATGCTTTCCAAGAATACAAATTTCATATTGAAAACCTTTGTCATTCACAACAGGAAGACTTATGACCATATTTTTTTTTTGAAGGATTCTAAGACCCTTTAAGGGAATATGACCATACCTAGAGTGTCATAACTACGACTCATATATCTTTGAAATATTGTGTGGAAATAAATGTGACATATTTGTACTTCTGAGAGTTAAAGGAAACATTCAATTCTTATTTTTCATACCTTGGCTACAAGACTTCTATTGGGAAGTTTGTCATTAATATAATAAGTTTTCCCTTGAAATATCACATTATAGCTTTGTTCCATGAATTGACCTACACTAATGAGATTGTGCTTCAGGTGTGGAACACAATAAACATCATGTGTATTTTTATGTTGATTTTGTTTAGTAAGAATACGCAGAATACATTTCTCTTCAGCTTTTATACAAGAACAATCACCAAGTGTAATTTTGGATTTGATAGAAGCATCAATGTAGGAAATTAGATCTTTGTTACCTATCATATGGTTGTTGCACTCACTATTCGACAACCATAGGTCCTTCCTATAATTTTCTTCATAAACATGGCAGGAAAGAAAAATGGCTTCAAAGGATTCTCCTTCATTGTTAGAGATATGAGCGATGCCTTTTTTTTGATTTGAACGTTTCTTTCAACATTCATGTTCATAGTTTCCAAATTTCTTACAGTAATAGCACTGAACATTAGGTTTGTTATTCCATTTTATACTTCTTTGTGTCTGGTAATGTGAGGGTCTCGACTGCCTTGGTTGTTCTATTGTGAAACCTTCTACTACATAATTTTATATAGATCAACCTCTTCCTTTGCCTCACTTGCTTCTCACTCTATATCATCTACATGTACCTATTTAGAAAGAGGTTTGTGCCTTGCAAGATTTTTCTAAGGACCCTTCTTCCAGGTTAAGTCATGTCTCATGTGACATAAGTGATCTAGTCAACTAATCGACTGAGAATGGTGTAAGATCTTTTGACTCCAAAATCTATGTTACAACCATTTCAAATTTCTACGACAGGCTTTCAAGTATTTTTTGAACAATCTTATGATCTGCAATCATTTCATCAATAAGCCTAATTTGATTGATGATGCCCATGACTCTAGTCATGAACTGCTCAACATTATTTTGTCAACCATTTTCAGGGTTTCAAATTTTGTCTGCACTACAATTTAACATTTTTAATTGTTTCATTACCATTATATGCAACTTTGAGAATATCGCAACTTTGCTATTGTTGCACCAATTATTTTGTTGAAGATAGAGCGATCAACTGAATTCTAGATCCAAAACTTGGATCAATACTCCTTCCTTCTATGTTTAGCAACTGCAGTTCTCTAAGCATTATTCGTAGCTACCAATGCTTCATATGTTGACTCTACATAGTCGTTCTATACTTTATCCAAATATTATTTGACTTGCAGATAAGTCTTCATCCATGAAGACTAAAATTCATAATTTTTTCCAAACAAAATTAGTGTATGTGGTAAAACACCAGAGGAAGCCATCATTTAAAAAGTGGACAAACCCATTTTACCTCCATATGGAAGATTGTGTAAAAGAAAAATCCAAGAATCTAAAATAAATTCACCTTCAATTTCCTTTTAAACAGTGACAAGGCATATCTTCCAATACTTTTCAATAGGAATTTAATAATAAACTCCACCACTCATGCATCAACCAATTTAGCATGATCTCATAAGCACATGCATAAATACCTTATGATTTTGACTTGTTAAATTAATAAATTGTCGTGCTTTCATAAGCACATGCATAAATATCTCATAAGAACTTATTTCATTTATCCTAACTTAGTTACCTCAAAAACAATCTTTATAATAGACCTTATTCATTCCATATATGTCGTGAATGAGGCTGTGAGTGAAGAATAATTTGTATGCCATAAGTGAGGCCGCCACACTTAATGCTGCAAATACCTGCAATAGGTAAGAACATTTTTGTGCATTGAAGTGTCTTATGAAATTATCACATCTTCTCTTGATTTTGAGGTGCAATGATGTTTCATTTTGGCTTCTGGGCAAAGCAATAAATGAGAGTTACCCTTTGATGCAGGAGCATCTAGCTCAGGGTAAACAGAAGGACATGTGTTTGTCTTATAGGTTACAGTTGATTAGTTGACAGGTCATTGTACCTGGGTTTTTTTATTTTATTTTAGGAATTCCATCATTAGGGCCTGATAGTCAATTAAGTTATGTAGTTTTCACTTAAAAGTTTTCTTTTGGTTTGTATTTAAAATTTGTTCCTAGATTAAAAGGACAAAAGTAAAGAATGTAACTATAATAAACTATTGTCAGTTTCAAAACGAAAACTGTTTCATACAGTGATACAAAAGGAAAAAAAATACATTCTACAAGGGTTGATTTCCATCATAGCAAGACAGAGAAGATAATAAAATGAATAAGGATATTTTATGAAAGAAAGCATCTGTGATTTATTTTCTGCAGTCAATACTGTTTTTAACTTTCCTATCTATTGTTTAAATCTTCGTGTATGATAAATTGAACAAATGCGAGACTGTTAAAAAGGTGAACAGAAGAAACTGAAGCACATATAGCATACACAGACACAAGAGTGATTATAACATCTGACAAAAATGAATCATATATCTACAGGAGAGTCCAAGACAAGAATATTTCACGAACCAACAAGCGTTGTAAAAGAACCCCAGGTATTCACAAATTTATATACACCAAATTTAAAATTCCACTATTTACAAAACACATCTATTCTTGTTGACGAGTCCCGTAGGACTTTAAAAAAATATTACATATTACAGTCTATGGTCTGGGTTTAAACCCTGTACAAACAACATTCGTATCTTGACGGAAAATTAGCAAGTAACTAACAAAATTGAACTACAAATTGATGGGGTGACTTGTTTATAAAACCCTAATCTATCCACCGAGAGAAAAACTTTCGCACAGGCCGAATAACAGTGGAAAGCCACAACAAGAAGTGAGGAAAGAAGCCCAAATTTCACAAATTAACGAATTAAAACTACCAGTGATATGTAAGGGAATTGACCCTACCCATTTTTGGGGACGATAACAGTGGAGACGAAGAATCGAAGACGGACAACATTACTATACCTGCAAAAGACAAGAAATTGAGAGTTAATGCCTTGAAGATAACTTTCAACAAAGAGTTGAAATCGGAGAAAGCGGAAGGTTGTGGGTTTATTCAGTTACACTTACCATAAAGCAGAAAACACCGAACCAAGGAAAAGATTTGTCCGTAAACCAGCAAAGGCCTGCTCACGAGAAGCGGAGACATTAGAAACTCATAAAAAATGTAGAGAAATTGAATCATGAATGGATGGCTTGCCTTTGACAAGTTTTTGAGCTGAAGCGGACACCAAAAACCTTAAAAATCTTGACCTGTAGGTGCAAGAGAAGCCAATGAAAACTATAGTAGACTGGAGACGGAATTCTAAAAACAATTGCTGGATCAAAAATGTACACAGAGGAAGCAAATAAGAAATAAAACCAGAAGTCATTGTATTACCGAAGTGCTGTTGAATGTACAAAGGGTTTGGCAAACCATTTCCACAGAAAACGGTGCGAAAATAACTAAACAGAGTCACCATAACCACGGAGATAATCAGAGAAAAGAAACCCTCACAGTCTTCGAACCAGTGAAATAAATCCTCACAGTTTTCGAGCCAGGGAAAGAAACCCTCATAGTCTTCGAACAAGTGAAAATGAACACCAACTAATAGAGTTAGGGTTTGTGAAAGTGCGGGAGTACACAAACCAAGGCGCAGGACAGATGTCCCTTTCATTGGCAGCTCACAAGGACGGAAACAATTAAAGCACAATTATTGCAAATCAAAATAAAATCTGAAAAGTTACCATATACAATTCAATAGTTTGTTTGAAATTTTTTATAATATAAACAACATTGAAAATCATAGTTCCGAATCATATTTCCAATCATAATCTTTGAGCACAGACTATAAGGAGGGCTGGGCCCCATCAATTTTTGGTATCAGAGTAGGTTGTGTGTTAGAATAAATGGAGGTTGGTCAAAAAGGTCAAGGAAGATCTATTCGAAGAGTAGCAGATGAAGGATTGTGGGAAGAGATTCGAATATTGAATGCCCGTTTGGTAGCAGTAGAGGCAGGAAGAAGAAGAGATCCTGAGGGAGGAGATGACAGTGATTAAGAAGCTGCAAAGACGACAGATGGATCAGATGGAGAAGGACCTGAACTTAGAATATTGAGGTCATTTTTGTTATCAAGTAGTAAGCCAAAGCATGAGCTTTCTACTTACGATGGAAATTTATCAGCAAAGGTGCTGCTGGATTAGCTCGTGAGCTGAATAAATATTTTGACTATGAGGAGAGAAACGAATATAAAAAGGTTAAATTTGCTGCCACCAAGTTGAAAGGACATGCGTCCTTATGGTGGGATAGTGTCCAGGCAGAGAAGAAGAGGTTGAATAAGCAACCTATAAAAAAATGGGCCAGGATGGAGGCTAAAATGAAGGGTAAATTCTTACCCAAAGATTACTAGATTGCGATGTACAAACAGGTACAAAATTTGAAACAAAAGGGGTTAGCTGTAAAAGAATATACTGAAGAATTCTATAGAGTAAATTTGAGAGTTGGTTATATAGAAGACACCCCTGAAAATACAACAAGGTTTGTGAATGGATTAAGGTGGGAAATACTAGATGAAATAAGTATTCTTTCACCTAGAACCATAGATGAGGCATATCAGAGTGATTTAAAAGCAGAGGAGAAAATAAATAGCAAGAAAAATGCTAGAAGAGGAGGAGGATCTGGCAGAGGGAAAGGATGGGCCTATGACAAAGGTAGTGCTGCCAATCCTAGTGATGAAGGAAGCAGTTCAAAGACTCCAGGAACCCAAAAAAAAGACAATAACACTAGAAGGGTATGGCCATACCAGCGTGGAAGAGGTAATGGCAGAGGCAGAGGTGCTGCTATCCAGTGTTATAGGTGCCATAAGTGGGGGCACAAGTCTTATGACTGTCCCGAGGGTGAACCAACAAGAGGAAGAGGAACATATTTTTCCCAGATGGAGGAAGTAGAGGCACCACCCCAAGAGGTAGAGAATGTACCAGAAATAGAGGAGGCTTTGGTGCTGAATAAAGTGTTGCTGAAACTAGCACAAGAGGAAGCTGAACCGACTCAGAGAAAAGCATTATTCCGGGCAGTTTTCAAATCACATGGTAAATGCTGCAAACTGATAATTGACAATGGGAGTACAGATAATTTAGTAGCCACAGAAATGGTGGAGAAATTGGGGCTGAAGAGACTGAAACACCCCACTCCTTACAAGGTGTCGTGGTTACAGAAAGGACATCAACTGTTAGTTGATGAGAAATGTGAAGTTGAGTTCCGTTTGGCAGGTATAAGGATAAAGTTACTTGCGATATTATGCCTATGGACGTGTGTCATATACTGTTAGGGATACCATGGCAGTATGACAGGAAAGTGGTGCACGATGGGAATGCAAACTGTTACAAGTTTTTCAAAGATGGGATTAAGCATACACTTGTACCCATCAAGGAAGAAGAGATAGTAGAAACCAGCAGAGTTAAAGCATTACTGGTAGGAGGAAAAGAATTTTTAAAGCAGATCAAGAACAATGAAATCAAATTTTCTGTTGTAAGGAGGCCAAAAACAGTAATATTGCATACTAAAATTACAGATCTACATGAAGAAATCCAAGACATGTTACAAGATTTCAATGACATTATAGTGGATGATTTACTAGATGAGTTTCCTCCTAAGAGAAGTATCAGTCATCATATAGATTTTATACCAGGAGCTAGTTTACCAAACAAGGTAGCATATCGAATGACTCCTAAGGACAATGAAGAAATTATGAAGCAGGTACATGAGCTGTTAGATAAAGGGTTGATAAGGGAAAGTTTGAGCCCCTGTGAAATTCCAACAGTTTTAGCTCCTAAGAAAGGTGGAGAATGGCAGATGTGTATAGATTCAAGAGCTATCAATAAAATTACTATTAGATATAGATTTCCATTTCCACGAATGGATGACATGATGGACTGCTTGAGTGGAGCAACATACTTCTCAAAAATTGATCTGAAGAGCGGTTACCACTAGATTCGAATTCGAGAAGGGGATGAATGGAAAACAACTTTCAAGACAAATGAAGGACTGTATGAGTGGATGGTAATGCCATTTGGTTTGAGTAATGCCCCTAGTACTTTTATGCATCTAATGAATGAAGTGCTGAAAGAGTTCATTGGGAAGTTTGTGATTGTTTATCTTGATGATATATTGATTTTCAGCAAGACTAAGGAAGAACACTCTTGACATGTTCGAAGTGTGTTGGAGAAATTGCAGCAAAACAAGCTGCTGATAAATTTGAAAAAATGTACTTTCTATTTCAGAAGGAATTTGTTTATTTGGGTTTTGTGATTGCAGAGAATGAACTGAAGATGGACCTAGAAAAATTTGCAGTTATTGTTAGCTAGCCATCCCCAAAGAATCTGTTTGAGGTTCTAAGTTTTCATGGGTTGGAAAGTTTTTATCGAAAATTTATTAGAGATTTTAGTGGAATCTGCACACCTATGTTGGACACCATCAAAAATGAAAATCAACATTTCTGTTGGACAGAAGCAACAGAGAGAAGTTTTTAGATTTTTAAGAAGAAGATCACTGAAAGACCGATTTTGAGGTTGCCTGATTTTAACAAACTATTTCAAGTTCTTTGTGATGCTAGTGGTACAACCAATGGAATAGTACTTAGCCAGGAGGTCAAACCAGTTGCTTATTTCAGTGAGAAGTTGAATGAAAGCAGGACAAAATACTCATCCTATGATAAAGAGTTTTATGCTATCGTCTAAGCGCTGAAGCATTGGAGACACTATTTATTAGGTAATGAATTTGTTTTATTTTCTAATAATTCTACATTACAGTATATTATGTAGCAGCACAAATTAAACCATAAGCATGCAGAATGGGTTGAGTATTTGCAGAGTTTCACATTTGTGTTGAAACACATTAGTGGACAGGCCAACAAGGTGGCAGATACGTTGAGCAGAAGAGCTTTGCTCTTACAGGAGAGTACGATACAAGTGATGGGTTTTGAGCATTTGAAGGACTTGTATCAGACAGATGCAGATTTTAAAGAGGCTTATGAAGCCTGTCAAAATCCTTTGTTGAGGAACAATAGTCAATGGCTGGACTATAATTTGCAGGAAGGATTGTTATTCATAGGAGGACAATTATGCATTCCCGATTGTTCGATGAGAGAGAACATTATTTGGGAGAAGCACAGGGGAGGTCTAGCCAGACATTTCGGTATAGACAAGAATTTATTACAGCTCGGAAATTTTTATTACTGGCCAAAGATGTGACGAGACGTGCAACGATATGTGACTAGATGTAAAGTATGCAAATTGGCAAAGGGACACAGCCAAAACACAGGACTTTATACGCCACTGCCTATTCCAAATAGACCATGGGACTCAGTCATCTTGGACTTTGTCTTGGACCTGCCCAAGACGTAGTGAGGTTTCGATTCGGTGATGGTGGTAGTAAATAGCTTTTCAAAAATGGCACATTTCATTCCTTGTCGGAAAACTAGTGATGCCACTCACGTAGCACACTTGTTTTTCACAGAGATCGTTAGATTTCATGGCCTACCGAGGTCCATTATTTCTGACAGGGATGTGAAGTTCAAAGGAAATTTTTGGCATACCCTGTGGAAGAAGTTGGACACTCAGTTAAATTTCAGCTCCGCATATCACCCACAGACTGATGGGTAAACAGAGGTGGTGAATAGGAGCTTGGGAAGCCTGCTATGAAGTTTGATTGGTGAAAATTCACGAATGTGGGATCGTGTACTTGCTCAAGACGAATTTTCTTATAATGATTCACCAAATCGCAACACGGGATACAGTCCTTTTCAGGTTCTGTATGGCATGCATCCTCGCGGAATACATGAACTGCAGGATTTGGGAAAGTTGGAAAGAAGGAGTGCTGATGGGGAAGATTTTGCACAAATAATGAGCGACTTACATGAGCAGGTGAAGTCGAAATTATAGGACAACACTAAAAAATACAAGCAACGGGTAGATTTGAAGAGGCGAGAAGTTCAGTTTAATGTAGGGGACGAAGTTCTTGCGTATTTACGCAAAGAACATTTTCCTAAGGGCGAATATAACAAGCTAAAGTTTAATAATATTGGCCCCTATAAAATTCTTCGTAAATTTTCTGCCAATGCTTATGAATTACAGTTGCCACCTGGGATAGGCATATTGCCCATTTTCAATGTGGCAGATCTATTTCCAAATACTGCCAGTCCTGAAGACGACAAAGCAGCATGACTAGAATGGGACACCCAGTTTGAAAGTGGTTCTTGGATGAGTCAAATACCTACGGCCCAGCCCCTTGAAATCGAGAGCATTCTCGACATCTAGGTAGCCAAGCGCACTCGCAAGAAGGAGTACTTATAGTACCTTGTCAAGTGGAAGAACCGTCCCATTGAGGACAATTCGTGGCTTGACGCAGCACAAATACAACGAGCATGCTATTTTGTTGAAGATCTCATGGAACAGAGCCATGAATTTTTGTTACCCCGGGAGCCTGATGCAGGAGCATCCAGCTCAGGGTAAACAGAAGGACAGATGTTTGTCTTACAGGTTACAATTGATTAGTTGACAGGTCATTGTACCTGGGTTATTTTATTTTATTTTATTTTAGGAATTCCATCATTAGGGCCTAATAGTCAATTAAGTTATGTCGTTTTCACTTAAAAGTTTTCTTTTAGTTTATATTTAAAATTCGTTCCTAGATTAAAAGAACAAAAGTCAAGAATGTAACTATAATAAACTGTTGACAGTTTCAAAACAAAAATTGTTTCATACATTGATACAAAAGGAAGAAAAATACATTCTACAAGGGTTGATTTCCATCATAGAAAGAGAGAGAAGATAATAAAACGAATCAGGAGATTTTATGAAAGAAAACATTTGTGATTTATTTTCTGCAGTCAATACTGTTTTTAACTTTCCTGTCTATTGTTTAAATCTCTGTGTATGATAAATTGAACAAATGCGAGACTGTTAAAAAGGTGAACAGAAGAAATTGAAGCACATATAGCATACGCAGACACGGGAGTGATTATAACATTTGAAAAAACTGAAGCATATATCTACAGGAGAGTCCAAGACAAGAAGATTTCACGAACCAACAGGCATTGTAAAAGAACCCCAGGTATTCACAAATTTATATACACCGAATTTAAAATTCCACTGTTTACAACACACATCTATTCCTATTGAAGAGTCCCGTAGGAATTTAAAAAAAATATTACATATTACAGTCTATGGTCTGGGTTGAAACCCTGTACAAACAACATTCGTATCTTGAGGGAAAATTAGCAAGTAACTAACAAAACTGAACTACAAATTGACGGGGTGACTTGTTTATAAAAACCTAATCTATCCACCTAGAGAAAAACATGCGCACAGGCCGAATAATAGTGGAAAGCCACAATAAGAAGTGAGGAAAGAAGCCCAGATTTCACAAATTAATGAATTACAACTACCAGTGATACGCAAGGGAATTGACCCTACCCATTTTTGGGGGACGATAATAGTGGAGACGAAGAATCGAAGACGGAGATGAAGAATCGAAGATGGACAACATTACTATACTTGCAAAAGACAAGAAATCGAGAGTTAATGCCTTGAAGATAACTTTCAACAGAGAGTTGAAATCGGAGAAAGCAGAAGCGAGAGGGTTTATTCAGTTACACTTACCAGAAAGTAGAAAACACCGAACCAAGGAAAAGATTTGGTCGTAAACTAGCAAAGGCCTGCTCACGAGGAGCGGAGACATTAGAAACTCATAAAAAATGCAGAGAAATTGAATCATGAACGGATGGCTTACCTTTGAAAAGTTGTTGAGTTGAAGCAGATGCCAAAAACCTTGGCAATCTTGACTTGTAGGTGCAAGAGAAGCCAATGAAAACTACAGTAGACTGGAGATAGAATTCTAAAAACAATTGCTGGATCAAAAATGTACATAGAGGAAGAAAATAAGAAATAAAACCAGAAGTCATCATATTACCGAAGTTTTGTTGAAAGCACAAAGGGTTTGGCAAAACATTGCCACAGAAAACTGTGTGAAAAGAACTAAGCAGAGTTACCATAACCACGGAGATAATCATAGAAAAGAAACCCTCACAGTCTTCGAACCAGTGAAAGAAACCCTCACAGTTTTTGAGCCAGGGAAAGAAACCCTCATAGTCTTCGAACAAGTGAAAATGAATGCCAGTTGATAGATTTAGGGTTTTTGAAAGCGGAGGAGTACACGAACCAAGGCGCATGACAGATGTCTCTTTGATTGCCAGCTCACAAGGATGGAAACAATTAATGCACAGTTATTGCAAATCAAAATAAAATTAGAAAAGTAACCATGTACAATTCAATCATTTGTTTGAAATTTATTATAATATAAATAACATTGCAAATCATAGTTCCAAATCATATTTCCAATCATAATCTTTGAGCACAGACTATAAGGAGGGCTGGGCCCCGTCACCCTTCACGGTTTTTATTTTAAAAAAAATCGAGTGAATTATTTTTCTATTAGGCTGCCACTTTGTTCTACTCATTTATCTCTCAGTCTCTGCAATTTCTTTGTGAGCATACAAATTTAAAATTCTAATCCCAAGGAGTCTTATGCAACCTCATGCTCTGTTACCATGATAAGGATTGAGAAAATGAAAGTGGAGTGAATTTTTATTCACACTATTCAGTAATAACTAAATATATTACATAGGAGACAAAGGAGCATCAACAATAAATAACTAAAATCACATTAGAATAAAACTCAACTTGAACTCAACTAAATTAAAACTGACTAAACTAAAATAAACTAACTATGCCAACTAACTGAGAATGATGTGAAAGAGAAACATTTTCTTTATACGTTGTTGTGTTTATTTATTTTATTGATCACATTGTTATGTAATGAGACTCTATCATGTATCTCGGGTATGCCAGTTTGAATTAATTAAACTCTCTCATTGAAATAGTTCTTTTTGTTTCTCTTTGTTTTTCTCATTGAGAAAGATCTACTATGTTTCCTTATTTTTATTATTTGTGAGTTCATTTAATTTTGTCTCTTGCACGCCTTTGCATTTTTTAAGGTAAAATGAAACCAAATTTTTTAGCAATTTTTTTTAAAGAAAGTTTATTTTAGGATGAGGTTACTCTCAATGTTACATGAAAGAACAATTTATGTACCAATGAGATTCAATTATCAAGATTATGGGAAGCTTGGACATCCCTTATATAGTTTAATTCCTCTAACCATGAGTTCTATCCTCAGCATCTCCTATGGAATTTGAACTTAAACCTTTTTCCAAACTAAGTTTTATACAAACCCACTAAACTCATGCTCAACATTTCCTATGGAATTCGAAATTAAAACTATGGCCAAACCAAGTTTTATAAAAACCCACTGATCTAAGAAATTTTTATATTAGATCTTTGTTAGCTATCATATGGTTGTTGCACTCATTGTTCGACAACCAAAGCTCCTTCCTGTAATTTTCTTCAGAAACATGGCATGAAAGAAACATGGATTCAAAGGATTCTCCTTCATTGTTAGAGATATGAGCACTACCTCTGTGTTGATCTGAATGTTTCTTTCAACATTCATGTTCTTAGTGTCGAAATTTATTATAGCAATAACACTGGAGATTAGGTTTGTTGCTCCATTTTGTACCTCTTTGTGTCTGGTTATGTGAGGGTCTTGACTTCCCTGGTTGTTCTATTGTGAAACCTTCTACTACATGATGTTCTATATATCTATCTCTTCCTTTGCATCACTTTATTATCACTCTATATCCTCTACAGGCTCATCTGTTGAGAGATGTTTGTGCCTTAGAAGCTTGTTCCAAGGATCCTTCTTCTAGGTTCAGTCATGTCTCATGTGACATAACTGATTTAGTCAACTGATCTTATGGTTTGAGGGGTCTTAACCCAGGTTCAGGTTTAAGGTTTTAGCAACAAACCCCTATACTACTAGCCCTTTTGGAAAATGGCATGCTTGCGCAGTTCAAGGTCTCACTCGAAGTAGTATGGGAGGGTGCTGGAACTAGGTTTCCGCATCCTGAGAGAGAGAAAGTTAAGTAAAGTGGGTCCCTTTAGATCTAATAGGCCTGCGCTAGAGAATCCCTAACCCAGAAACCCTTAACGATATACTTGTCGGAATAACTCATGCGAAGATCATAAACTATTTGATAAAAAGTTAATAAAAGCAAGGCGACAAAACATAACCAGGTGTAAGCATTCATTACTCTTTTAAAGAATCACATCCACATGCGCATCAATTAAATAACATTATTCAGTACACAGACATAATATCAGGAATCAACATATAGCGCAACTACTAACATAACAAAAATATACTAAGATATCAGCAAAATATATCTTCTAATTCATTAACACTTCACGTTCCACTTACAGACTCTTTACCAGTCTGCGCACATAGACAATGAAGTCCACACACAACAGGACTTAGGGTCTCCACACACACAACCAGTAGGAGCCCTTTCGCAGAAAATTCACACAACCAGTCTTACAGATCCAACATTCGTATCCAAACTTAATCAAAACTTGCTTCTAGACTTGATATGTCAATCTATTTATATTATATTTAGCCCACACTACTCTATGGTCTGCAAACCATGGTTTGCGGACCCTTGGTCTACCCTTTGACCCATTACAATTCATTAGGGGCTTTGAACTGCCCTAAAGCCCCTGTGTTAGACTAAACTATTACAAAATATTACAAAATTGCATCAAAATTACGGTTAGGGGACCCCTCTCCAACATGCCCCCAACAAAATCTTATGACTTGTCCCAAGTCACAGTGACAATGGGGTCTTCATCTTGGCTTGGAGCTGCTCAACGATGATTAAAAATGGTGGCAGGATTCCTTCACTCTGTGTGAAGGTTTCCTGGTTTTTTGACATGCATCACAGGCTTGACAGTATGTATGTGCGTTGCTATGCAATGTGGGCCACACAACCCTGCTCTTAGCACCTTATGCGTAGTGGAATTCCTTGCGTAGTGGCCACCTGCTACCCCTCCATGGTCCTCAGATAATATAGCTTGTCTCTCATGTTCTAATACATACCTCTGCAATACCTCATCTTCTCCCAACTTGTATAATTGATCGACAATTAGAGTGAAATTAGTAGTGCGAGGCACCAAATCCTTTTTCTATTGCATGGAATAGTCTATAGGTTCCATCCTAGTGGTCAAAAAGTGAATAATTTCCACAAAGTGCTCATCAACCACCTTGATAACAAAAAACTGCTCATCGGGTAATATTTCTTCCAGTCTAGTTGGTTCTTCTCCCTTCTCAATACGAGACAAGTGATCAGGTCCTAGGTTTAGCCTTCTAGGTTTCAAAATAATTTCAAAATCATACTCCTGAAATAGTAGTAACCATCTACAAATATTCTCCCCCAACACAGGCTTATTGACCAAGTATTTTAAAGTTGAATGATCAGTGAACATTTTAAAGTGTCCTCCCAATAGATAGTGCCCGTATTTCTACAGGGCATACACCATTGCCAATCTTTCTCGTTCAGTAGTAGAATAGTTGCGCTTTGTGCTAGAGAGTTTCCTGCTAGCAAACACAACCGAATGATCAATGTATCCTTCACCTGGGCGCGCTATGACAACTCCCAGGGCCATTCCTGATGCATCCACATGTACATGAAAGACCTTCACCCAGTTTGGAAATATGAGAATAGGTGCAGTGACCATCATTTCTTTTAGCACCTCAAAGCTCTTCTGACACTCCTCATACCAAAAAAAGGATACATCCTTCTTGAACAACTTCTCCATTCGTGCAGTGATCAAGGCGTACCCTTGAATAAAATTCTTGTGTTACCCTGTGTGCCCTAATATGGAGCACACCTGTTTCTCGGTGGTGGGAACTGCTAAATTGATTATAACTGCAATATTAGCTAGGTCAACCATCAATCCCTATTGACATACAACGTGTCCCAAAAAAATACCAAATGGTATGAAGAATATTCATTTCTTGAGGTTCAGTGAAATTTGGTGTTTCCTTCAAGTATCCAACATCATGAGAAGGTTTGAAACATGCTTCCTTACTAATCCAAATACTATCTAATCATCAAAATAGACCTCCAAAAACTTATGGATGAACTCTTTGAATACTGCTACAACTACACGCGAGAAAATGGTAGGGGCATTATTTAGTCCAAAAGGCATGACAGTGTACTAGAAGGAGCCCCATTCGACTGCGAAGGTTTTATTGCTGTGATCTTTCGGTGCAATTATGATCTTATGGTACCTTGAAAACCCATCAGTGAATGAGTATTCTTCCTGACCTCCAACATTATCCAAGATTTCATCAGAGACTGGCATAGGGAAAGGATCGTGTATGCAGGCATCATTCAACTTGCGCAGATCTACGTAGATCCTTATTTCTCCTATGGTTTTATTTTCTTAGACCACCATTGGGCTCACCCAATTAGACTGTTCTACTGGCTCAATGATACTTGCAGACATAATCTTATCTATTTCCTCCTTGACTTTCTGTTTATACTTAGGGTTCAGCCAGTAGGACTGTTGCTTGGTAGGATGTGCATCCGGATTCAAGGTGATTCTCATGACACCCAGATCTCCTACAATTCCCTTGAGCTCAGAGAAATTCGTAGGGAATAGATCCTAATATTCGATCAATAACTCCGCAATATTTCCAACAGTATCATCTTCCCGATAATCCCAAATTTTGGCCAACTTGGGCTGCTCTTCTGTCCCATTGTTGACTTCCTTCAACTTTAATGGTTTGGTCACATCTACTGTCTGTAATAGGGGTCTTGCAACTGTGCATTCTACTTCTAACTCTGGGATAGTGATATTTTTAGGATCCTCATCACATTATTCCACTGAAAAGTTTCGACAGTTGAAAATATCCTGCATCTGCACATCCCAAGATAACGCATCACATTCTGTTTGAGGGAAAGACTCATCAAAGGCAAGAGCATCTATATCTTGTAGGGCTTCATCCAATTTCTCTGTCCCTCCAACTAACCCAAATGTCACCATGAAATCCTCTGTCATTGTGGCTCAGTGGTGAGTGCGCTAGTGTAGCTCTGCATCTAAATACCAAGTGGTGGGGATTGGTCCTAAGCTGTGAATAAACATATCGACCCATTCATTCCAGGTCATTTCATTCCATACCTCCATCCACATAGCCAAGTGCTTGCACGGTTCCCCACGGCCAGAAAAGAGCTCCATGGATGGGTTGACTAGAGATTCAAATTGCAGGATCATCATTTTTCGACATTCCTCCCTGTCCTAAAAAGCCCCCTTATGGGTTTCCTACCACCGCGCAAGGGTCACACGCATAGAAAATTCTAGTGCCCAAAATCTCTGTTCCTTAGGGACATATGCTTCTAATGCTTTAAGAAATTCCTTAACACTACTAGAGCCATCAAAGTAAGGCAATTATCTTACCTTTGAGGAGATGCATCAGAAAAGTTTCATGATCTTGAGGCACTGCAACGCAGACACGTCATGCAACTAGTTCTCCCAATTTTCTATCTTGTCATCTGAGTCTGAGAGACATGAGCTGCCTTTCTCCCAACAAAAAATTCCATCAGCTGTAGGGTTGATCCAATCATCATCTCGAGAATTCATTTTGTAAATATGGTCAATCCTCCTCTTTACACATCGGCTCTGTATCGTTCTCCTTCTGGTGGATCGGGGTACTATTACCCGCGTACCATCGTTCTTGAAGACCACGCTTCTCCTTTTCAGATTGATGATACATCCCATGTCAATAGCCTAATCTCGACCTAAGAGCGCAGGGTAAGGGTCTGCATCATCCACAATCTGGATTACTTCGAAATCTGCATAGGCTTTAACTTCTGCAATGTCTACCACAACCTCTGGCAGCCTGCCTAATGCAATGATCTTCTGCTGGTTAGCCATACGTAACTGAATAGTGGATCACTCTAGCTTGAGTTCTCCCATCCTTTGCCAAGATTGTTTGGGCAGGACATTGGCATCAGATCCCTGATCTAGTATAACTTGATCCATCTCATATTCTCTAATCTGTGCAATCATATGCATCACCCGACCTATCCTTTTCTTTTTTTTAATAAATCTTATTCACCAATTTAACCTCCATTCGGGGGGCATCCCTTTTTGTGCAGTTGTCTATTAATGCTTGGAGATTCTCCATCGCCTTCTGATTGCATAGTAACTTCATACACGCATGAAGGAATGGCTTAAGTTCTTTATCTGCCTTCGGATCCACCGAAGTCCTTGAGGTGGACGCTTCGTTCCTAGCAAAATCATCATGAGCTTTGATGATGGTTTCTTTCTCTTTCTGCAGGTTCGGGCTTTCCATTTTATCAGCGGCCTTCCTGATTAGTGGTTTAGCCTCAGTCTTTTCTTCAGTTCCTCCACTGGCAATGCCACTGCGTGTAATTACATTGATACTGGGCCCATCATCGCGTGGTTCTGCCTTAACCCATTGTACATTTTGCATTGGTGTCTGCTGTTTTTCCTGCATTTTAGCTATCAACACATGACATTATTCAATTACATGATCGAAATGTTTGCAATACCTGTAGTATTGGCATGCAGGGTTTGGGAAGTCTCTTGCATAATGTCCAACATCCCCACAGTTGTTGCAAATTAGTTGCCCTCTTCCTCGACCTGTGCCTTCGACTCTCCCTCCTCCCCATCCTCTTGCAGGGGATCCTCCTTGCCCAAAGGGAGATACTGGCGATGAAGGGTCAGCCTACACCCTGTATAGGTTCCCCCTATCTATCTTCAAGTCAAATTTTCAGCAATTGTGCTTGTCGTGACCCACTGATGAGCAGAATCTACACCATTGTTTCTTTAGTTCTAGGACATAGGTGCCTAATCATGGGCAGTGGTCTATATCATGTCTTCTTGCTACCAGAAAATCAATGCACCACAGTGTGGGGGTACTTTATCTATCAATATATTTAGGGTGTAGTGGAACTGGTCCCCCAGCCTGCATATAATCTGACAACAGAGGGCATGGATCCTTAGTGTGGCCTAATACCCTGCAATGTATGCACCAACCATCCACGCTGACTTCTTTACCCCGATCCCTTCTTAAATTCTGAATTTGGACTTGGATCTGCAGCACACCAAATTGAGCACCATCCCTTGGCGCAACTTCTAGCTTCATGGAAATTTCCACGACCTCTTCCTGTGAATCAATATTTTGCTGGCCATAGGTCCACGCAGATGTGGTAATAACATGGCGATGGACCATTATTTATTTTTATTGTCATCATAAACAAATCCTCCATCGTTGATGACTTTCTTCAGCCACTGGTCAGCTTCCCAGAAAGACTCCATAGGTCCTTGCTTAATATATTTCAACTCTATAACGCATTGCGAATAAGACTTAGGTTATCAGAACTGTTGCTTCAGGGCATCCTTGATCTCATAGATTGTAGGATTCACACGTTGAGTAATGTATCCCATGAACCAATCCAGAGCCTATCCCTCAAAGGCTATTGATAGTTGCACTCTTTTTACAACATCATTATTAACATTATGCATAGCCCATATTGCATTTGATACGAACCAAAATCGATCCATGTCCTCATCCCCTGCATCCTTAAAAGTGGGTAGCTTCATTTTTGCAACCATGTCATTCGTAGGTGGTGGCAGAGGTGGGGTAGGAGAATTATTACCTTTGTGCGAGTTTGATGGTGGTGTAGCCGGGGGACTAGTCTCTACATGCACAACCCTGCCTTTGTTTAGGCCAAGTGGATCCCTCAGAGGATTGTACACCGATCTATCCCCTTCTTGATTAACTTGGTAGTATTTTCCGCTTCACGTTGTGCTTCCGCTCGGTTCAGATGTCATTCAGTCGGTGTGACTACACAAGACACCCTTTTCACACAATAGCATCTTAATCAACATAGATAATATTTGCAAGAACATACCCCTATATCCCTTGAAAAACCTTTGCTCTGCTTCAGAATAGGACACAAACTGATCGAATTCAAACTTAGTTACAAATCCACCCAACACGCTATCAACCCAGTGATCTACATTCCAGGTGATTTTTTTATCATCCTTCTCCAACTGTTGGACCAGTTCAGGGGTCCACTACGTGACCTGATCATATTTACAAAATGTTTGAAATTCTGTTAACCTCACCAACCACTCCTGTAGTTCATGTGCGAAGGTTACGAAGAAGATTTCGTGTACCTCTGTAAAAATGTAATTCTTCCACTCTTCGGCAGATAACTTCTTACTTCTATTTTATTTTAGGGCAAACTCCTGAATCTGCTTTTCAAACCAGTCCTCAAGTTCAGGCTTTAATGGGTGCTAATGACCCCGTGGCATTACCCAATCTCTCTCTCAAAATTCTCTCAGTCCCAGCTACAAAACCATTTGTTGGTTTGAGGGGTCTTGACCGAGGTTTAGATTTAAGGTTTTACCAATAAATCCTTGTACTACTAGCCAGGGAAAATTTTAAGGATGGAAATTTATCTTAAATTTTAGAAGCATTGGCGAATCTTACTCGTCCCTAGTATGAAAAGTTCAAAATATTTGGGGATAGTTTTTGTTAAAATACTTACATCTATAATAGTTTTATAATATTCTATAAAAAAAATTGTGATTTTTTAAGTAAAATAATTTTATACTATAAAATTTGGGCGAACAAATTTTAGAAAAAACTGGAAATTGGTGAATCATTTTTTTGGAAAAATCATGGAAAATTAGCCCACTTACGAATACTAGCCCTTAAATTTTTCCCTACTACTGGCCCTTTCAGCAATGGCCTGCGTGTGCAAGTCAAGGTCTCACCCGAAGTAGTATGGGAGGGTGCTAGAACCAATTTTCTGCACCCTCAGAGAGAGAAAGTTAATTAAAGTGGGTTCCTTTAAATATAACAAGCCTACACTAGATAATCCCTAACCCAGAAACCCTTAAAGATATAATTGTTGGAATAACTCATGTGAAGCTCATAAACAGTCAGATAACAAGTTAACAGAAGCAAGGCGATAAAACATAACCAAGTCTAAGCATTCATTACTCTTTTAAAGCATCACATCCACGTGTGCATCAATTAACTAACATTATTCAATACACAAACATAATATCAGGAATAAATATATAGTGCAACCACTAACATAACAAAAATATACTCATATATCAACAAAAGAGGTCTTCTCATTCATTAACACTTCAGGTTCCACTTACAGGCTCTTTGCTAGCCCGCACACACAGCCAATGAAGTCCACACACAGCAGGACTTAGGGTCTTTGCACACACAGACAGCAGGAGCCCTTTCCTAGAAAATCCATACAACCAATCTTACAAATCCAACATTTGTATCTAGACTTAATCAAAACTCGCTTCTAGAATCGATCTATTTGTCTATTTATATTATATTAGCTTACACTACTCTATGGCCTGCAAACTGTGGTTTGCGGACCCTTGGTCTACACTGTGACCCATTACAATTCATTAGGGGCTTTGACCCACCCCAAAATCCCTTGCACTTGACTAAACTATTGCAAAATATAAAAAAAATATTACAAATTTTCGGTTAGGAGACCCCGCTCCAACATGATCTAATCGCAATGTTGTAAGATATTTCGGCTCCAAAATATCTGTTTTAACAATTTCAAATTTCTTCGGTAGATATTGGAGGATTTTTGAACAATATTCTTATCAAAAATAATTTTACCAATAAGCCTAATTTTATTGATGATTCCCATGACTCTAGCCATGAACTGATCAACATTATTTATGTTAGCCATTTTCAAGATTTCAAATTGTGTCTACAATGTATACAATTTAGCAGTCTTAATTCTTTCATTACCGTTATATGAAACCACTTAAGCTATTGTTGCATTAATTGTTTTGTCAAAGATAGAGCCATCAACTGAATTCTAGATCCAAACTTGGATCAATGCTCGTACCTTCTCTGTTCAGCAACTGTGGTTCTCTAAGCATTGCACATAGCGATTAATGCTTCATAGGTTGACTCTACATAGTCATTATACACTGTATCCAAACATTATATGACTTGCAAATAAGTTTTCATCCATAAATACCAAAATTCATATTTTTTTCCAAAAAAAATGAGTGTCTGTGGTAAATCACTAGAGGAAGCCAGCCATCGTTTACAGAGTGGACACACCCCTTTTACTCGCAAATGGAAGATTGTGTTTAAAAAAAATCCAATCCGAAATAGATTCACCTTCAATTTCCTTTTAACCCGTGACAAGGCATATATTCCAATACTTTTCAATAGGAATTTAATAATAAACTCCACCACTCGCACATCAGCCAATTTAACATGATCTCATAAGCATAATCATAAATACCTTATGATTTTGACTTGTTAAATTAATAAATTGTCGTGTTTTCATAGGCACATGCATAAATATCTTATAAGGACTTATTTCATTTATCCTAACTTAATACACATACCTCAAAAATAATCTTTATAATATACCTTATTCATTCCATATATGTCGTGAATGAGGCCGTGAGTGAGGAAGAATATGTATTCCATAATTGAGGCTGTCACACTTAACGCTGCAGTGACCTATGATAGTAAGAACATTTTTGTGCATTGAAGTGTCTTGTGATATTATCACATCTCTTGATTTGGAGGTGCAATGATGTTGCACTGTTTTTAGTTTCTGGGCAAAACAATCAATCAGATTTTACCTTCACGGCTTTTATTCTTAAAAAAATGTGTGAATTCTTTTTCTCCTAGGTTGCCACTTTGTTCTCCTCCTCGATCTCTTGTTTTCTACACTTTCTCTGTGAGCATACAAATTTAAAATTCTCTCTCAAGGAGCCATATGCAACCTCATGCTCTTTTACCATGATAAGGATTTAGAAAATGAAAGTGAAGTGAATTTTTCTTCACACTATTCAGTAAAAACTAAATAGATTACATCGGAGTCAAAGGAACATCAACAATAAATAACTAAATAACTAAAATCACACTAGTATAAAACTCAACTAGACTCAACTAAATTAAAACTGACTGAACTAAACTAAACTAAACTAACTATGACAACTAACATACAAGGATGTGAAAGAAAATTTATGCTCTCAACATTTCCTTTATAGATTGTTGTGTTTATTTATTCTATTGATAACATTGTTATAAAATGAGACTCCATCATGCCTTTTGGAGTATGTCAGTTTGCATTAATAAAACTCTCTCATTGAAATAGTTCTTTTGTTCTCTTTGTTTTTCTCATTGAGAAATTTATACTCTGTTACCTTAGCTTTTTTATTTGTGAGTTCAT
Organism: Pinus albicaulis; assembly: GCA_034641835.2. NCBI lineage: Eukaryota > Viridiplantae > Streptophyta > Pinopsida > Pinales > Pinaceae > Pinus > Pinus albicaulis. The sequence goes on along the minus strand of CM076584.1, from coordinate 155,519,586 downwards.
TTAATTGTGTCCTCCGCATGCCTTTGCAGTTTTTAAGGTAAAATGACACCACGTTTTTTCAGCATTTTTGTTTTAATCAAGTTTTTTTAGGGTGACGTCAGTCTCAGTGTTCCATGGAAAAACAAATTATGCACCAATGAGATTCAATCATCAAGATTATGGGAAGCTTGGACACCCCTTAGATAGTTTAATTCGTCCAACTTTGAGTTCCATGCTCAACATCTCTTATGGAATTTGAACTTAGAACTTTGTCCAAACTAAGTTTTATACAAACCCACTGAACTCATACTCAACATCTTCTATGGAATTCGAACTTAAATCTTTTTCCAAACTAAATTTTATACAAACCCACTGATTACATTTTCTACGATAAACCTACTTCCTGATAAGAACTATCTTCATTAATAATAAAATTTCCAAATTTTTATTTTTATCAAATAAAAAATTATGAATGACTTAGATTTAATCCTATGAAGATATTTTTAGTGGTATACCAATGGATGAAATTAAAAAAGCTTCGAAAGTTTTCCTTTGGGATTTGTGTATATTTAGGATTAGTTGTCTTTCTGCTATTCCCATATGGAGAAGTTATACAATTTAACTATCTCGCTTTGTTTCTATAAATATTTGTGATTAATCAATAAATTATAATGATTTTGGTCTTGGTGAAGTGCTTTCTGGGCTTGATTGTGATTAATCAATAAATTATAATGATTTTGGTCTTGGTGAAGTGCTTTCTGGGCTTGACAATGGTATCAGAGCTAGATCGAACTCCATTTCACCTGGCAGTGTGGTGTGATCAGTGTGTTTGGCGTGCTCCGGTAGTGCGAAACCCACAGTTTGACTGCATTTCTTTTAAGCATTGTGGAAAGTTTTAAGTCCAGTCACGAAGCTGACTTGGTGGTGGTGTACGATGCTCTTGGCATCTGCAGTGCGAGGAGACCCGATATATGGTGTGAGATTTTGCAACCGATTTGTGGCTTGACATCCACGGTGCGAGGAGACTTGACCTGCGGTGCGAGGGTTTGCCACTGATTTGCAGTGCATGGAGACCCGTGGTATTTGTGGTGCGATGAGACACCAGACCCCTTAGTGAGTAAAGATTTAAAAGGGGTACCCTTATCCTTGGTATGTGTGCAGTTGGATATCCTTGGTAGGGAGACGATTTCTTTGTGCAGCATTTAGAGGTGTGGGTTAACCACTACGCTGAATAACAATGTTTAGAGAGGCGTGATTGAAACCTGTAGTGTTGTGGAAAGAAAAAAAAACTTGTGGATGTTGGGCAGAATCTGCATTGCAGAGGTAACTGCATGCATTTGGAGACGTGATCAAACGAAGTGGTTTAGATGTGAAATCTCTAGTGGGTTTTCTGTAAGTTAAAAGCATACTTTAAAAAAAAAATTGTGCCTGGTTGGGGTTAAAAATAGAAGCATTACTGAATTGCAAGCTAAAAAATGTGTTTCTAAGAGAAATTTGTGTGTTGAAGTGGTTAAAACAAAAGTATTTTTCAAAAAGAATTATGTGCTAGTGATTTAAAACAAATTTTTTTATGAGATTATCTGAAAAATATGAACTTTTTGGTGTCTTTAATTGGGGTTGTCCTTTCTGGAATCGAAAATTACCATGAATGGTTTTGAAAGGTTAAAAATACTTATATTTTAATGATTTATGGGAAAATTACCACGAATGGTTTAGAAAGGTTAAAAATACTCTTATTTTTAATGATTTACGCAATGGAATCTGTGAAGGAGAAGGAGGGAGTGCACCAAAGTGGCTTGATGAGCAAAAACAACTAGTAATCTGGCAAAGTAAGGATAAGAAGGCCTATGCATTAATCTCCACTTTTGTCTTAAAAGAAGTAAGTAGATACATTTCTCAGAGTAAAACAACATATCATGCTATAACAAAACTAAAAGAGATTTATGATTCACATTCTGAATTGGATATAATCTGATTATTGTTGAAGTTATATGGAAAATGAACGATAATGATCCTCTACAAATTTCTTATGAAATCAAATCCATCAATCATGAAATTGAATCTACTGGAGTTAAAGTTGATTTGAAACTTACTGAATTAAAAAAATATCTTTACCCTAGTTATTCACACTACTTGGAATCTCTCTAAGCTATTGGGAAATTAAAAGATTAATATTTTGAAAAATTAGTAGGGAAAATTTCAAAAAGAGAGAAGGATTTTCGCAAGAAAGAAACATCACATAATTCTAATACTGAAACCCTATGTCTTGCTAAAAAAGACCAAAAACTTTAAGAAGAATCTGCCAGAAATACTAATGGTAAGAGAGGTCAAGGTAGGAAGAATTATAGAGGAAGGGGAGGAAGAAATATTCATGGAGATCGACAACAAAATGATAAACAAAGAATTTTTTCTGATAAACCAACTGTAAAATGTTTTATATGTGGTAAAATTGGACATAATGCTGAAAATTTTAGAATTACATGGGAGAAAATTAATGAAAGAAGAGAAAAAATTCTTGAAAAAAAATATCATATAATTCTAGAAAAATGACAGTCTTCTGAGAATGCACATTATGTTGTTGCTCATTGTAATTTTCACATGGAAGATATTTTTAGTACCTCTTTTTCTTCATGGCATGATAGTTGGATTGTAGACACGTGCCATTTTTCATATGACCTTTATAAGATATTTGTTTGATAAATTCAGTGATAATATTGACAAAGTAGTGTATTTTGCTGATAAGTCTCAAATCAATCCATTAGGGACGGGTTCAATTCAGTTAAAAATTCCTAGACTTTCAGATTATACTTTGAATGACGTTCTTTACATTCTAAAGTTCCAAAAGAATTTATTATCACTTATACAAATAAGACAACAAGGAAATTCCTTTCACACATTTGATGGTAAAGTAGAAACTAGAAGAGCAACTAACAATAAAGTTGTAATGAATGGTGTGGAAGAAGAGAAATTGTTGAAGTTGAAAGGTATGTCGTCTGTTGCATTGAACACAAATTATTTGGATTAGAAAAATGATACTATATCATATTATTTATTGTGGCATGCACACTTTGGTCATATTAATTATGAAAGTATTATAATAATGAAAAAACAGGGTATTAAAGGACTTCCAACAGTTCCCAGAAAATTGACCCCATGTAATGCTTGTATATTGGGAATGCATCACAAACACTCTTTTTAGAATTCTAATTCTAGAGCCACAAGGAAATTAAGCCTCATACACTCTAATTTATGTGGAACTATGCTTGTACCCACTGCGAATGGAAATAAATATATACTAAATTTTATTGATGATTATTTGAGGATGTGTTGGGTTTATCTGCTTAAAGAAAAATCACAAGTTTTTGATGTGGTTAAGAAATTTCATATATTGATAACAAATGAATCTCAATTTAATATTGGTACTATAAGAACTAATAATGGGGGATAATATGCTTCACATGTTTTTGAAAACTATTTTCAAGGTAATGCCATCAAACACTAGACCACAATACCAAATAATCCACAACAAAGGGGTGTTGCATAATGGATGAAAAAAAATATTTCTTAATATGGTAAGTTCAATGATGTTTTTTTTAAGAATGTAAAATTGATGTTTTTGGGAGAAGCAGTGCTCTATGTAACATATATTGAAAATCGATTCCCTTCCTCTATCATTAACAATAAAACTCCATATGAGATTTCGTATAATCGTCATCCTGCTATTAAACATTTTCAAAATTTTGATTCTCAATGTTATGCTTTGATTCCTAATCATCAGAGGAATACATTAAGTGAACGAAGCCAAAAATGTATATTTTTAGGGTATTCTATGACTTCTAAGGCATACCAATTTTATGATGAAGATAACAAGAAGTTTATTTTGTTAAGAGATGTATTTTTTCTTGAATCCGACAAAGACTCTGTCACTTTTGATAGACACCTTAATCAGATAGAAAAGTGTGTGCCTAAAAAGTTTTATTATGAATCAAATAATATACATCCAAACCTTGAAGGGGGGATTCCTATATTAGATCAGCCTGTGGAGTTTCCTTCTCTCAATGATGATAATTCCATTTCTGATGAGAAATTGGATGATACAAGTGTTTCTACAGACATGACAGGGATAAAAACAGAAAAAAAGATGACAAGGACGAAAATGGCAAGGACTGAGACAAATGAAGAAGATGAAAAAACTCCTATACAATATTTGTGAAGATCAACTCGTATTCTAAAATTTCTAAAGAAATATGATGAGTTTAATACTGGAAGTTCCTCAGGTAACTATTCTCATTGTGAATATAATTTTTCTGTGGATTGTGAAATTAATTATTTTAAAGAAAATGTTAGTTATGATCAGTGGAAAGATGCAATTGAAAAGGAATATGATTCTCTCATAAAAAATAGCACATGGAGGCTCGTGGATCCTCCTGTTGGCATCAAACCTATTTGTTTCAAATGGATTTATAAAACTAAGTATAAAGCTGATGGTTCACTAGACAAGCACAAGGCAAGACTTGTAGCGAAGGGATATGCATAGAAATAGGGTATTGACTATGCATAGATATTTTCTCCTACAACTAAATGAGGCACTATCGTATCTCTGTTTTCTATTGCAACTCGGAAAGAATGGAAAATTCATAATATTGTCAAAACTACTTTTTATAATGGAGATTTGAAAGAAGACGTTTACATGTTTCAGCCAAAAATTTTTTCATTAAAGGGAAAGAAAAAAAGGTTTAAAAACTAACGAAGTCTTTGCATGGCTTAGAAAAAGCACCACAAGCATGGTATGAGAAACTAACTGAATATTTTCTAAATTTAAACTACAAACATTTTGACCTAGATGATGCAACTCTTTTAGTCAAGAAAGTTGGTAGATTAGTTGTATATGTTGATGATTTTATGATCACACGAAACAATGATGAATATATATCATCTATTAAGAAGGAATTGAAAAAGTTATTTGATGACATATTTAGGTTTAATTCACTATTATCTTGTAATTGAAGTTGATAAAAAACCACAACATATTTTCATATCTTAGAAGAAATATGTTGGTAAGTTATTGAACATATATAGTGTAATGGATTGTAATCCTGTTGCTACACTAATGGAGCAGAATTTGAAGCTCAATTCAGAAGAAGGAAACCATTTGAAGAACTAACAAAGTAAATTTGATTTATTTATCTATTACTCGTTCAGATATAACCCTAACTATCAAAATAATTTCCAGGTTTATGCATCATCCTTGTGAGGGGAACTTCCATCTTGTTGGTTATTCAAATTCCATTTTCATGGAGATAAAGAAAATGGAGACTCTACTTTTGGTTATTTGATGAATCTTGTATTAGCAACCATTAGTTGGAGATCACACAAGCAATCAATTCCTGCTGATTCTACCACCGAAGATGAATATGTTGCAACAACCCAACCCACTAAGGAAATCATTTGGCTTTAGAAAATACTTGAAGATTTACAGGAGAGACAAAAAGTCTCAACTCTTCTATTTGTCAACAAATCTTCTACAATTCAATTTTCCAAGAATCCTATGTTCCGCAATCAAACTAAACATATCAACTCCAAGTATCATTTTATTTGACATCATGTAGAGGCAAAAATAATTCATCTCACACATTTTCCTACATTATAAAAAATTACAGATATATTTACCAAAGCATTAGGACATGAAAATTTTGAAAAGTTTAGATATTTACTTGGCATGTCAGATATCCCTTCAGATTAAGGGGGATGTTAAACTAATCCTTCATGATCAATGTATATTTAGGATTAGTTATCTTTGTATTATTCCCATATGGAGAATTTATACAATTTAATTGTATCCCTTTATTTTTATAAATATTTTTGATTAATCAATAAAGTATAACGATTTTGGTCTTCGTGAAATTCTTTCAGGGATTGACAATTAAAACACCATGTGTTTCCTGCAATTTCTTCATGAGCCATATTGAAATCAACCTAACACATTATACCCAAGTGTCCATCGTTTATTTTCAATCGTCATGAGAGTATTTTTAATTGACACATAAAGAATCATTTCCATGGAAGGTCATTTCAATATCTATTGAGATTTCATTGGGTCTGATCCCCATTGAATCTTCTCCCTTTCAACATTTTTCCTGCTCCATTTCATCTCACTTAACAACCGTTGAAGAAAAACCTTCTTTTAGCACCATAAGTTAGCACCACTTATGTTATGTGGAGCTGATGTGGTGTAAATTTTTATGTATCATATTAAAAATGAAGTATATCACCATATTTCACGTACAAGTTAGCACCATTCTTACCATGTGGTGTTAAAGTGAAGTAATTTTTTATTGATCTTATTGGAAGAGAGTATATCACCATATATTGAAAATAATGGTGTATGATATATTGGCAAGTTCTGTAAAGGAGGGTAGCTAACTTTGTGTTTGCCATGTTGACATGTACACATGGATTTATTTATGTTAATTTCCACCATAAACATAGATAAATTACAAATATTTATTTTATGAATATATAAATTAGAACTAAACACATATTGTTTGTCATGTTTAAATGTAAAACTAAAATTCATTTATGTAAGTTTGCACTATAAATACAACAAATTCAAGGTAATTGTTTTCTAAATATTTTATTTCAATTATTTAGTTCTTATATTATTCTCATGAGCAAATAAATACAAAAAACCATAATACATAATTATTTTTTTTATGAATACGCCAATTCATACAAATATTTTTTATATTATTTTCTTTTAAATTAAAATAAGGGTGAATCCATGGAGGTAGGTTACCCGTTTTTGGAATAACTTGTGTTCCAAAGGTTGATAATTTAGCTGTATGAGGGTAATTTTTAGGCCCTCCATCAAGATTTTAAAAGTTCCATATAGGGATAAATAAAAACCTGAATTAAACTACATATCTCCATCATGCTATGGATCTTGATGGAGACACATAGCTTGATAGAGCTACCATATGTAGATATGCCATTAAATTTTTCTTCAACTTAATGATAGTGTTTTATGGACTCATGGCATTCAGAAGCCAATAGTATTGCACATGGTATAGTATGGTTTTCATTTTTGTATTATACTTACTATATTTTTTATTATTTCATTACATATGTATGTATGTATTTCTATAATTTGTTATTTTTATTAATTTTATACATTTTGTAGTGTTGATAATACATTTGTATCTTATTTATTATATGATATATATGAATATATACTATATATAGCAAGAGAGGGGTTTTGAGAGAGATGGATTGGTAGGGAAGAGAGAGGGAATGAGAGGGATGGAAAAAGAGAATGAGGGAGAGGGTGTGATACGGAGGGAGGAATAGAGGGAAGGAGTGTTATGGAAAGAGACGGGGATGGATGGAGAGAGAAAGGGGGGAAGGGAGAGTGAGGAAGAGATGGAGACAACTTGAAGAAAATAAAAGGGGAATGGGTGGAGAGAGAGAGAGGGAAGGGAATGGGTAGGAGAAGATAGACATGTGTAGAGAGAGAGAGAGATAGAGAGAGAGAGAGATAGAGAGAGATTTGGGAAGATAAAAGGATATCTCCAAGAAGAATACACCTAAATACTATCACACATCTCAATGCAAGGTGAAATACATATTGATTTAGTGAATTCTCATTCAATAAGGAACACCTTTCGGTATCACACAAGTTTCAATATATAGGTCTAGTTCAGGTTAGCTGGTAGTGTTGATTTTGTTAGCTCCCTGTAATTTGCTAGATTAATTGAGATACAAATTGACAAGGGTAACATCAAACCAAGATTTGGAATCCAAGGACGTAGCCTTCCTGGATTCGGAGAGGGATCTCTCAATGTGTGCAAAGATATGTCTTGTTTACTGATTAGGGTTGATTTTAGGCTAGATGTTAAGTGCAAGGTATTTTGATTGTTTTTTGGTTAGGTATGATACTTTGATATATTTTAGATAGGAAACATGGAAGATTGTTAAGTCATTGGGAAATGGAGTCTAACAAGGTCCAGATAAGGTTTTCAAATGGTGTTAAGAGCATTTGCAGGGCAAGTTTACTTGGTTGGTGGATCTTTTTAAGCTTATGAAGGATTTATGAAATGGACATAAAGATTGAGAACAAAAAACTAATAAAGGGCTGAAAACTGAATCCTTTATATACTTGTAAACTGAGGGAGTTAGAAAATTGATAAGAACAACAAGAGAATCAAATGCATAAGAAGAACCTAATCCATTTGATTTCAGACTAAAAACAGATAATTAACCAAGACAAACATTCAGATAAAAACACAGAAAGGTAAGAAACTTATCCAAATTTCAGATCTTCTATCATCAAGTGCAGGAAAAACATTTAAGTTGCAAAAGTAACTATAACCATAGAAGGAGAGAAAACTCTAACATCCAAAGTTATAGCTATAAGGTTTCCTTAAAGAAAATTTAGCTAAGTAAAGGCAAAGAGCATGATTTTAAACAAACTTCTTTGACAAACCTAGACAAAGCTTCTTTAAAGAGATGATTCCAAGAACGGAATATTTCAGTGGCAACAATATGCAGGGCTAACCATAAATCATAATTGATGCTAACTGGTCTAATTTATTCAAGAAATGGATGAGCTAAGAACTTGTTAGAGAGAAATAAATGATTTCTCTAATATATCTTAACAGAAGAAAACATTAAGGCAGTGAAGGACAAACAGATTTAAGGTGCCATTAGAAAACATTTCTTAATCTAAATTCTTTGTCTTATTGCAACATAGCAAGATGGAAAACATAATGGAAAACTAGAAAAAATAAACAAAAGAAAACTTCACCATCAACCAAGCCTATGTATCCTGCAAACGATCCTTCTCCATCAACAAGCAAATCGAATCATGCATGAGTTCCAAGACATCGATTTATCTTCAAGAGCTTCAAAGGACTATGTATTATTCTAGCATCAGTCATCGGAATCCAACGTTTACAATGAGTTCCAATGCAGTATATATGCTGCAAATGAGGAGGTGAAACTCTTCTAGGGTTCAAAATGTTATTAATTACAGAGTAAATGCATTCCTAGCCTTGAAAACCACGCAGGGCATAAGGTAAGAATATATGTAGCTACTTCTCTGTTTAAACAACTTTGTCTTAATTTTTGAGATAAAGATAGGTGAAAATATTGACTTTAAGGCTTTATCCTCATCTTTACATTAACTATTATGACAGTTTAAAATATATTCTTTTGTGTAATAACTGCTTATTTGCCTTTACAGATAAAGAATGGCCAAAAGGAGTCAATTGATATTTCTGATGAAATAACTACTCTGTGTTGATGCGTTCGAGGCTACTTTAGCCTAATATTTCCTTTATTTTCATCATCAAACTGTGTTAAGGCCTAATCTCACTTTTTTCCTTCATAATTTCACTATGTTGTCTTTATCTATAATCTGCATGGTTTAAGTCTTTTAATCTTTCATGCTTTTGACTTAACCTTTAAACTTTAATCTCTTTGATACTCTTCAATAATCTTCACTATTTCTTATGTTTTGCTAGTCTATAGGTGTCTTCCGTTGCTGCAGTGGAGGGTTCTATTATGCAATCAGCGTTCATGAGGTGTTGATCACCTTTTAAACCTTAGACCCGTAATATCCCATTATGCATCCTTTGGAGCCAAGGATTGTCATCTTGAGGCCTTTCTGCAACTTAAATTTGCAATGGGAGGATCGGTACACATGGCCGTCATAAAACCTGCATACAAAACACAAAAACATAAAATAAAACCTGTGTTTGTTGTTTGGCTGCTAACAGAGGCTCGGGGAGGGGTTATAGAGCGATGCAGAGGAAGGGGTCCCATAGGTGGAAAAATAGGAGAAAATGGCAGAAAAATCAAATATGGGCATGAAAAGAGGAAGGGTGGTTTTGCAAGAAACCGTCAGTTTTCGCACTGAGGTTGGGCGGTTAGCGGTTTTGGCCTAAATGAATGCGATAGTTCTCAGGGGCTGACACATATTTGAGGAAAACCGCCCATTTCGCGTTGAATTTTTGGTGTTAAAAGGTTTTGGTGAAATGGGCGTGAGAGCGAATATGGACCGTCAGATCTGGATGATCGACGGTCAGGATCTGGTTGCAATCTCATGCGGATCACAGATGGTCAAAAAACTCAATAAAAAGGTGAAACAGTGACGACCATTGGATCAAGAAGATCAACACTTAGGATTACATCGCAATTTCACGCGAACACCCGATGGGCCAGAAGGTGGGCAAAAAATGTGATTGAGCGCTCACTATTGGATCAAGAGGATCAATGGTGGGGATTCATTGCGGGACGCACAATATATAACATATGGGCAAGGGGACAAGAAAATAGCAATGAAGCGCTGACCTTTGGATTAACGAGATCAACGGTTGGGATCTATAGCGGGGGGACCATGGAGGTAGAAGGGGGAGAACAGGGAGGAGTCTCGCTGGCCGTTGGATCATGATGAGATCAACGGTGGAGATGCGATCGGGGGCACGCGCAATATATAGGATATGGGCGAGGGGACAGACGAATAGCAATGAAGCAATAGAGCACTGACCATTGGATTAAACGAGATCAACGGTCGAGATCTTTTAGAAGAAAGTGAATAGGAGGAAATGATTGAGGGCAGGATTAAACGGGCGATGATGCGATGGTTGTCAGGTCTGGAGGATTGACAGTCAAGATCTTATCGGAGAAAGGTGGGTAGAAGGGGATGTCGCAGAGTGAAATGAGAAATACGAGAGTGCACTGGCCGTTGGATATGAAAGATCAACGGTATGGATTATATCGCAGACGCGAAAAAAAGAAATAATGGGGTGGAGGGAGGTAGAAATGCAAAGGAGCGATGATCGTTGGATTTGATGGATCAACGATCAGTATTTCATCGCGGGGGGAATGAGAATGGAGTAGAGGAAGGCCCGATCGTCGTTAGATCAAAATGATCAACGAGCAGGATTATATCGGGGGGGGGGGGGGGGGGGGGGGGACATAGTCGGGGGGGCGAAGTATTTATCAGGCAGAGTTTGGATCTACGAGATAGTGTGAGCCGTTGGATCTGGAAGATCAGTGGTCCAGATTATTTCGGGACCTCGCAAATCGGGGGAACAACGATGTGTGGGGTAGGAGGAAACAACGGGAGTCGTCGGATCTGGGAGCAGATCGACGGTTGGGATTAAAGCGGAGGATCGGCCATCGGTGGAAAAAGAGTTTGGGAGTGAGGAAATAGGGAAGAGCGAAGTGCCGATAAGCCGATGGGCTTAGCGCTTGGTCACAGCACCGGGCTATATGACGAAAAGGGGCTAGGGCTAAGCCGAAAGGTGCTTGAGCCTGAATGTCTAAAAGGAGCATAATTAGGCCGAAATAAAGGTTTTTGAAGGGTTTTGAGGGGTTCCGATGGGGTAAAAGAATGGTTTTAAACCAAGTAAAAGAAGATTTACAAGGTTTTTAAAGGGATTTCTTGAGGAAACGGAGGAATAATAAAGGAAAAAAAGGAAATTTCAGGATGGAAATAAAGGGTAAAACGAGGAAAATGGGTGAAATGAAGGGAATATTTTAAAATGGAGAAATGGTGGGAATTATGGCTTTGAAGGCAGTTTTATTTTTGAATTAGCAGGGCTTCTTTGAAGTATTTTTAAGTGAAAATATCAGTGAGATGGGTCTTTTGGACAAGAGACACAGCAAGGCTTCAAGAACTCACAGATTTTGCATGAAATTTGTTTCTTGAAGGCCACAGACTTGTTTTTAGCCATCATTTTATATGACAAAATTTATTATTGATGGCTAACAGATTTTAAATAAAAGAACTAACTATTTAGAGTGTTAGCATAGTTAGTTAGGCTCTAACATCTAGTTTTTTTTTCACCAAAGTTAATTCCAAGGAATATACCTAGTTGGATATTTATCTATATCCATAGCTCTTGATATAGATTTCATCCATCTTCATACACCACATCATAATCCTTCCATATTACGAGGTTATCATTCTACACTTTCGTGACCCTTCAATTAGCCATCATTCCTTTCTTCATCGAAATATATTATGTGCTAGTGCATTCCCAAACCACCATATCACTATAATGGTAATGTGATATATTAAAATTAAATGACCATGGCCTGGATAGAGCCATAATGCCTCCCCATAATACCAATTTTATCCTCAATGTCTATTCCTTTTATTAGCCAAAATTTTTAGCCTAAAGTGTGAAATCATGACTCGATGACTAGTACCTTAACCTATTGGTTTCCATCGTCAACAATTCTCCTCGAGCCTCCTAGCAGTTGGGGGAAAGAGATTCCTTAATGAACCTCCCTAATGGGCCCTTTCCAATAGTTTTTGGCTTATTAAATCAAGCATATCCTTTCCCTCCATATGATTCTTATTAGGCTAACATCACCTTAATGTCATGCCCATCAAAATCATCCATTAGTTTCTATGTTTGGCTTGGAAAACACATACGAGAAAATATTCCTGGAGGGGAATATGACTATATTCACTTCCACATGATTGAATTTTTCAGTTGTATGAAATTATGTTGATGTCACTAGCTATTGGCTCTTTTAATTGACCTTTCATCCTGGTTGATGCCACCATCTCATTAGGTCCAACTGTTAACACTTATCAATGGATGGAGGAAAAATATTGCTCGAAGGGAAGTTTTTATGAAAATTATTTGATGCCTTTCTCTACTTTAACCCCTTAAAAAAAGAAATTTTAAATACTACATTAGGTCTAAAATCAAGGCCCCCTAACACTTAAATTATTTTTTTACTCCTTGGCAAACTCCCTTTCCACATGGTCACCATATTCTTTTCCCTATGGCACTAATGTTTCATTGCATGACATCTTTTATGGGTCCATGTGTTGTTTTATACTTCTTCCATGCATCCTCTAATAAGAACATCCTTCTCATCAGTATGGTATCGTGCTTATCCATCACCATTTGTCATTAGCGTTTTCCATAATCTAGGGGTAACGATTTTCTGAATTGACTACTCAATGGGTAAACTCTACAATTTTGGAGGTAAACCTCAAAATCCTTACTAAAACCATTTTTCCTTCATCTTTGGGTTCAATACCCAAATTATTTCATAGTTGATTGATTTATTTCCCATTTTTTCAATGCAACTCATGTGCCACACAATTACCCCATACTCCACCACTCCATCTCACATCCTAGTACTAACACTAGGGCCACATATAAACCATATAGCACTACCATGTGTCTCCATTCCTTGAAAATCCTCAATTCATTATCTCCAAAACTATTAGATCCCATCAAGAAATATACTAAAATAACAAATACCAAATAACAATTATCACCTAAAGTATCACATTGGAGGAAGGGTAAGATACTACTTACACTTTCTCCACATCCTTAAGAATATTATCCTTAAGGAAGGGTCAATTGACCCTTCCATATGATCCACCTCATTGATCATACTATTATGGAGGGCAGGTATGGTTGATCCTTCCCTTACATGAATCATGGCCAAAGTTCCATATTTGAGGAAGGGTTGGTTGACCATTCCTCTTCATTTGCATCATTGAGAGTACTATCCTAGAGGATGTATTACACTATTTTTTATGTGATCCACCTCCACAATAATAATATCTTGGATAAAGGTTTGGTAAACCCTTTCGTGACATAGATAATCACATAAAGACCATTTTGAAGGAGGGATCATCTCACCCTTACACCTTTTCTATCTCCTTGACAATGTTATCTTGGAATATGGGTTGGTGAACTCTTCCATGTTATCCAGATCATTGATCATACTATATTAGGTCAAGGGTGTAAGTGTTAGCCCTATACAGAAATTATCTACACACGAATCTTATAACAGAAAATAAACAATAGCGAGAGCATAAAACATAAAACAGATAAACACATAGATTTTCCCCTGGATCCCAAATCGGGACGACCAACTTGATTTTTCATTATATTCCTTTTAGTGTTACAACACATATATATACATGCCGAAGCATACATAAACCCCAATCCATTAACCCCGGATTAGAACATAACCGTAGTTCCCTTGACCGGATCTACAAAATACCAGGGGCCAAAAACCATCGTACCCTAAAACCATGTGCAAATTCATGCACAAAACATGGGTGGGTCCGCCTATGAGTGGGTCCGCACACTAAAAAAAATAAATTTCACCAGGGCACTGCCCTGGACCCCAACAGTGGGGGCTGCCTCCCCCCTTGTGACCCCCTTGCTGCGCCCGGCGCAACGTACAATGTGTGGGGCTAGTCTTGGAAAGAATATAACACATACCCAACATTCTCCCACTTGTTGTTTTCTTTCCACAGGGGGCCACAAGAGAGCTTAGTCATTATCCCAGCTTTGCAACACCCATTGTTTCTCTACACCAAGGGAACTTCTGACTGTTCATAGACTTCTCAATGCATTTGCAACATTATTCAAGGTGTCCACCTTTACCAAAAACACCCTTTTAGCCTCAACTTTATCTCTCACAAAGTGATATTGAACATCAATGTGCTTTGTATTTGAATGATAAGCAGGGTTCTTAGCCAAGAAAATTTCACTTTGGCTATCACAATCTATCCTTATAGCTTGTCGCACCAACCCCATACTTGAACACAATCTCTGCAACCAAACTGCTTCCTTGCTTGCATGAGTAGTTGCCATGTATTCTGCCTCTGTAGTTGAAAGAGCCACTACAGACTGTCTTTTACTCATCCAACTAACTGCATCTCCAAATAGGCTAAACACATACCCACTTGTAGATCTTCTTTGGTCCAGATATCTAGTCTAGTCTGCATCAAGAAAACCATGAATGTCCAACACTCTTTCCAATCTTGGTCTTCCCTGGTAGCACAAACCATAATCACTAAGGCCACGCAAATATCCGAAAACCCGCTTCACTGCTGTCCAATGCTCCTTCCCTGGGTTTGACATAAACCCGTATCAATACTCCTTGAATACAGATGTAAATGTCTGGTCTAGTACAAACCATTGCATACATCAAGATACCCACTGCACTTGCATAAGGAACACGGGACATATTCTCCTCTTCTTCTTGTGTCTTGGGACACTGTTCAATAGATAGATTTACACCTATAGGAATCAAAACATTCACTAGTTTACTATCCTGCATATTGAACCTCTGCAATATAGTCTCGACATACTTCCTCTGGTTTAACCAGAGCTTCCTCTTTGCCCGATCTCTCTTAATTTCCATGCCCAAAATATAGTTTGCAGCACCAATATCCTTCATGTCGAATTTGGAGAACAGTTAGGTCTTCAAATCTTGGATAATTTTTTTGTCATTTCCAATCAACAACATATCATCCACATACAAGACCAAATAAATAACATAGTCACCAATTAATTTAAAAAAAACACAGTGATCCTCCTTGCTTCTGGTGAAGCCAAGTCCCCGTATATAGGTATCAAATTTCTGATACCACATCCTTGGTGACTGTTTTAACCCATACAAAGACTTCTTTAACCTACATACCATTTCTTTCTTCGCCTTCACCATAAAGCCTTCAGATTGTTTCATGTAGATCTCCTCTTCCAGATCCCCGTGAAGAAACACTGTCTTCACATCCATTTGTTCTACCTCAAAATAAAATGCAACAACAACAGATAAAAGTAATATAATAAATGTAACTTTGGAAACATGAGAAAAAATATCACCAAAAACCATTTCCAGCACCTGGGAATAATCTTTTGCTACTAACCGAGCTTTGTATTTCTCCACCTTGCCTTCTACATTCATCTTCTTCTTAAACACCCATTTTCACCCGATGGGATTCCTTCCAGCAACAACTACACCAAATCCCATGCCTCATTTTTATGCAAGGATGCCATTTCATCAACCATGGCCTCCTTCCAGAGTTTTGGATCCTCTAAATCTATTGCTTCCCTGATGGTTCTGGGATCATCATTAGTTATAGTTAAACCAAAATTTGAACAGTAAGCAGATGGACTATACCTTTCTGGTTGTCTTCTTTCCCGAACTGATCTTCTCACAACTGGAGTTTGTGGCTCTTCCTCTTCTGAGTAATCTTCTGTTGTAGAGTCTGATTCATCCTCCTTTAGCTCAAACTCTATCTTCTCAGATTCCTTTGGTAGGACCTCATGTTTAACAACATCTTTCACCTCTCTAAACACCATATCTCGGTTGTACACAACCTTCCTTGTTTCCGGGTTCCAAAGCTTGTAACCCTTTAAACCATCCTTATACCCAATAAATATGCACCTTTCAGATTTATTATCCAACATCGTCCTTTTCTCCTTTGGAACATGTACATATGCATCACAACCAAATACCCTCAGATGTGAAAGAGAGGGTTTCTTACCAGTACATACATCATGTGGAGTCTTATCCTCCAACGTTGATGAGGGTGATCTATTAACCAAGTAACATGCAGTCTCCACTGCCTCTGCCTAGAATTCTTGTCCTAACCCGGTACCACTAAGAATGCTTCTTGCCTTTTCCATCAGCATTCTTTTCATTCTTTCTCCAACTCCATTTTGATGAGGTGTATAAGGAGTAGTCTTTTGCCGTGCTATACCACACTTCTTACATAAATCTTCAAATTCCTTCTTGCATAACTCCCACCATTATCTGTCCTTGACACCTTTATCTTCTTCTTTGTCTGGTTTTCCACCAGAGCTGCAAATTCTTTAAATCTGTCAAAGACTTCAGATTTCTTCCTCAAGAAATATATCCATGTATTCCTTGAGAAGTAATCTATGAATGAAACATAGTACATAGACTTACCCAATGATGGAATTGACATAGGTCCAAACCCATCACTGTGCACAAGCTCTAATATCTTGTTCGGCCTCTTAGCACCAGAAGGAAAACTCACCCAATTCTACTTCCCATATATACAATGTTCATAGAAATCAAAATCCAGAGAGCTATTAGACATACCTTCTACCCAACCATTTCCATGCAATATCTGAAGGCCCTTATCTCCAATATGTCCAAGCCTTTGATGCCATAGCATGGTCTTTTATCCAGAGATCTCTAGGATTTCTACTCCCCTTTCGGGAACCACATAACTGTTGCACCCAACAATAACAATGCTACCTTGAAGCTTGTATAGAGTTCCAATATGAACTCCCCACATTAATACGAGTGCTCCCCAAACCATCTCACAGGTATCTTTGTCAAAATTCTTTTTTACACCTGCATCACCCATCTTGCTTACAGAAATCAGATTTCTGGCCAATTCAGGAATGTGTAGAACACCAGGAAGTGTTCTAATCCTTCCACCTTGTAGCTTCAGCTTTAATTTCCACGTCCGACGGTTGTGGCCTTCCTATCATCACCTAAGATCACCGCCATCATATTTCTCATATGCGCAGAACCGCTCCCTATGGGGAGTGAAGTGAAAGGATGCACTCAAGTCAATCAACCATGACTCATGATCTACATGTGTATTTGAAGAACAAGCCAAACAAACATCCCCACCTTCATCTGAGGTGGTTTTTGCCTCTGAAGAAGGAGCATCATTAGATCGCTTTCCTTGCTCAGGAGCTTTAGATCTGCAGTCCTTTTTGTAGTTCCCTTCCTTTTCGCATTTCCAGCACACCTTTACAAACTTTCCAGGAGATTCAGATCTCCCACTCGAAACCTTATTCTTGTTTCTATTCTAGGACCTTCCTTGTATAGATAAGGCATCTCCATTCTAAACCTCCATATTTCTTTGTCTCATTTCCTCCGACAGCAAGGCTGAGACAATGTCATCAAAATTCAAGGTAGTTGTATTGCTACCTATTGCAATAACCAGAATGTCCCACGAGTCTGGGAGAGAACACAACAAACTGATGCACTTATATTCATCTGAGATTTTAATATCAACAGATGAAAACTGACTTACCACAGTATCGAAGGCGTTCATATGCTCTGTCACTGAGTCTCCATCCTTCATCCTCAGGTTATACAGCTTTTTCCGCAGGAACAATTTATTCACCAGAGACTTAGATTGGTACAAAGTCCCATGTTTGTCCCACAAATTATTCACCATAGCTTCCCCATATACATTCAAAAATACCAAATCTGAGACACACAGTTTTATTGTGCTCTTCGCCTTCTGATCCAGCTTCTTCTAGTCTTCATCTGACATTGCCGTTGGTTTAGTACCTAGATCTACTGTGATCCACTGATCCTTTTCCACCAGCAGATCCTCCATCTTGAGCTTCCACAACTCAAAGCTCTTACCATTAAATTTCTTGATCTATATCTTCCTGTCGCTCGCCATCTTCTTTCACCACAAGTATCGATCCCGCAGATCTCCCACTGAACAGGGTCTACTTCAAGCCTGAGCGAAAAACCCCTCAGCAGGAGGCGTCCTCTTGAAGCTGAAACAACTCCGATACCAAATGCAGGTTTTAACCCTATAAAGAAATTATCAGCAAACGAATCTTAAAAACATAAAATAAAAAATAACGAGTGCATAAAACATAAAACAGATAAACACAGAGATTTTCCCCTGGATCCCAAATCGGGACGACTAGTTTGATTTTTCGTTATATTCCTTTTAGTGTTACAACACATATATATACATGCCGAAGCATACATAAACCCCAATCCATTAACCTTGGATTAGAACATAACTATATTTCCCTTGATCGGATCTACAAAATACTAGAGGTCGAAAATCATCATGCCCCAAAACCATGTGCAAAATTGTTAGGTCCCTATATCACTAGAATAGTCCCTTATTATTGTTAGTGTAACCCCCTTATTGTTATTATTGAACCCTTGTAACCCCCATTTTGTTATTATTGTGCCCTTAAATTATTATTGTTAGGTCGGCTAGGATTACATTGTGGCCCACTAGGATTACATTATGGCCCCATGGACTCCTATATATAGAAAGGAGGTTTTGTAAATTGTATCATCCAAGAATCCCCTCGAAGTGGCTTATTTCTAAGGCGTTGATATCTCTTTTCTTCTATTTTTGGAGCTGCTTACACAACATTTGGTATCAGAGCTTTGGATTCTAGGGTTTCGCTGCTCCAAACAGGTCATCGTGGCATTTTCGCTATAATTTTTTTTCTACGAAGCTTCGTAAGCTAAAATTTTTA
Organism: Pinus albicaulis; assembly: GCA_034641835.2. Classification (NCBI taxonomy): domain Eukaryota; kingdom Viridiplantae; phylum Streptophyta; class Pinopsida; order Pinales; family Pinaceae; genus Pinus; species Pinus albicaulis. The sequence continues at coordinate 155,500,540 of CM076584.1, read as the reverse complement.
GGGTGCGAAGCTGAAATCTTGAGGAAGTTTTTCTAAAAATTTCAGAGCTTGGTTTGCAATATTTTCGGAGATATGATCTGTGGAAGTTAGGTCTTCTTTCAGGCTCCTAAACAAGTCATCGTGGCATTTGTGCTATAAAAAAATTTCTACGAAGGTTCAAAATATGAAATTAATATGGTACAAAGCTGAAATCCTGAGGAAATTCATCAAAAAATTTCAGAGCTTGGTTCGCAACATTTTTGGAGATATGATCTGTGGAAGGTAGTGCGTTTTCAGGCTCCTAAATTTCATCTCAAATAGGTGATCGTGGGAAAATTTCAATAACTCTCTCTCTGGGCATTGGATTGGAGTGCCAGAAAAATTGGTTGCAAGTACACGGACTGCAGTTTCTTGGCTATAAATTTTAGAGAAAAAGGATGAAACAGTGACACGTGGCAAGTCGTACAAGTTCACTCTACTGAACCAGTCCAAAATTGGGTCATTGTGGGAGATTGGAAATAACTTTGTCTTGAAGAATCAAAATCAGATCATACCTGTGGCATTTGAAAGACAGTTCAGAAGGTTACTATAGCAATGAAGTTCAGATATTGAAGATTCTCAATTACAGAGATAATTCAATTTCAATACAGAGCTCCTAAAAAGCAAGTAAAAGGTGTGTATTTTTTCCGAAATTGCATAATTCTTGTTTGAAGAATCAAGTTGAATCGATTCCAAGGGAATATTGTAGAATAGATATCAGTATTGGATTCTAAAATGGCCCCTAAAAATAATTCAACTCCCATTAAGCCTTTAGAAGGCTCTACTATGACTCATGAAGACGAAGAATGGCGACATGACATATCAAAATTACAAGAGCAAGTGCAACAAATTTCGCTCTTGCAAAGAACAACAAAAAATGAAATGGAAGTTTTGAAGAAAGGCATGGAAACTAAGGTGGATGGTTTGAAGAAAGGTGTGGAAGCTAAGATGAATGGTTTGGAAGCTAAGATGGATGGCATGGAAGTGGGCATGGAAGCTAAGATTGATGACATGGAAGCTAAGATCGATGAAAACATGAAAGACAACATGGAAAACATGAAGAATGATCTAAAAGCATACATGGAAGGTTTGATGACAAGATTAAAACAATAAATGATTTCTAATGGAGGAAATATAGTAGAAGAACCTCATGATGAGAACAAAATAAATGTTAATTGTGATTTCATAACCTCTAATGTTTGCGGGAAGAACCACCATATTGCAAAAATGGATATGAGGAAGTTTGATGGAAAGGATCCTGTAACATGGATACTACAGATGGAGCAATATTTTGATCTCCATAACGTGCAAAACACACAAAAGGTACACATTGCAACTTTACATTTAGAACAAAATACATTTGTATGGTATCGATGGCTTTGCTCCCGTAAAAAAATTGTCATTTGGTCAATTTTTATGGAGGAAATGATAGCACATTATGAGGATACAAAGAGAAACACCTTCTTTAGCCAATTGATAAATCTCAAACAAAAGGGTTTAGTGGGGCAGCACATTGAGGACTTCCAAAAATTGAATATAAGGGTAACCGATATTCCAGAGGAACACAGGATTGATCTCTTCATAGGTACTCTAAAGGATAACATCCAACATGAAGTTCGTGTTTTGGAACCTGATTCATTGGAGAAGGCATTCATGTTGGCAAGAAAAGTTGAATGTAAAATTATGGCGACAAGGAAGCCTACCACTCAATTCTATAAAGAAGGAAGTGTTGCTACGCCTAGATTTCCACAACCTACAAGGTTGACACCACAACAATTGGAAGAAAAAAGAGCAAAAGGGCTTTGCTACACTTGTGATAGAAAATACACTAAAGGTCATAAGTGTGCTGAGAAGAAATTATTTTACATAGATTGTGAAGAGGAAGAAGAAAATGAACAAGAAGAGGATATACACCAGGAACCAACCCTAGAAGAGGAAGAAATGAATCCGACCATATCATGTAATGCACTGGCAGGAATTACCACTCCTCAAACTCTCAAGATACAAGAATAAATCAAGAAGAAAAAGGTAATAGTGTTGATTTATTTAGGTAGCACCCATAATTTTATTCATTGTAAGGTAGCCAAGGAATTAAATTGTTTCCTATACCCAGCACCAGAATGTCAAGTGATGGTTGCAAATGGAGGAACTATAAATTGCTCTGGAAAATGCCATAATATTAAGCTAACCATGGGGGAATATGTATTGACTAGTCCAATGCTTTCCATTCCTATGGGAGGTACTGATGTTGTACTAGGAGTACAATGGTTACAATCTTTGGGGACGGTAGCTTTTAATTTTCAAGAACTTTTCTTGAATTTTTTTTTAGAAGGAAAGGAATTCAAATTACGGGGTATTGAAGGGAAGCCAGGAAGGATAATAAGCTCTAATGTCATAACAAAGCTTCTAAAGAAAGAACAACGAGGCGTAATTTCACAATTATGCTCACTAGAAGTTCCGACATCAAAATCATCTATTTCTACAGTCTCCAACAAGTCTTGGACAATCATTCCAAGGTTTTTGAAACTCCTAAAGGACTCCCACCTATTCGTGATCATGATCATGCTATTCATTTGATTCCAGGAAGTGTTCCTCCAAACATCAGGCCTTATAGATATCCTTACTTCCAAAGAGCGAAATTGAACGTATGATTGCAGAAATGTTAGAGGCGGGTATAATTCAACCCAGTCAAAGTTCTTTCTCTGCTCCTGTAGTGTTGGTACACAAGAGGGATGGATCATGGCGAATGTGTCCGGATTATAGGGAGCTCAATAAGCTCACCATTAAAGACAAATTTCCCATTCCTGTGATTGATGAATTATTGGATGAATTACATGGAGCAATTTATTTTACCAAGTTGGATCTTCGTTCAGATATCATCAAATTAGAATGAAGACTGAAGATATTCCAAAAATAGCATTTCGAACTCATGAGGGTCATTATGACTTTTTGGTGATGCCTTTTGGCCTTACCAATGCACCTTCTACATTTCAAGGGTTGATGAATTCCATTTTCAAACCCTTCCTTAGAAAATTTGTGCTAGTATTTTTTGATGATATACTAATCTACAGCAGGTCTTGGAAGGATCATGTTGAACATGTTGACAGGGTGCTCAAACTATTGCAGGAGAAACAATTATATGCCAAAAAATCCAAATGTTTCTTTGGAGTACAAGAGGTGGAATATTTGGGTCATATTGTATCTCACGAGGGTGTTAAAGTAGACCCTAACAAAATTAAAGCCATTAAGGAATGGAAAGTCCCCACAACCATAAAGACGTTGCGAGGATTTCTCGGGTTAACAGGGTATTATCGCAAGTTTGTTAAGAATTATGGGAGAATAGCAGCACCTCTAACAACATTATTGAAGAAAGATGCATTTTCATGGACTCCTGAAGCAACTAAGGCCTTTGAACGTCTTAAGGAGGCAATGTGCCATGCACTGGTCTTAGCTATGCCAGACTTCACAAAAACCTTTATTGTGGAATGTGATGCCTCAGGAAATGGAATTGGTGCAGTTTTAATGCAGGAAGGAAGACCCATTGCTTTTGAAAGTCGTCCAATCAAAGGAAAGTATTTACAGAAATCTATTTATGAGAAGGAAATGTTAGCAATACTGCATGCACTAACGAAATGGCGAATTTACCTAATGGGAAGACACTTCAAGGTAAAAACTGATCATGATAGTCTTAAACACTTTTTGGAACAAAGACTATCTTCAGAAGAGCAACAAAAATGGGTCAGAAAGATTTTGGGTTATGACTTTGAAATAATCTACAAAAAAGGAAAGCTTAATGTTGTTGCAGATGCACTCTGAAGAAAGAATGAAGAGGTGGAAGCATTGCTTTGTGCCATTTATATTATCCAACCAGATTGGATAAACGAAGCAAGAGATGAATGAAAGAAGGACAAAGATGTATGGACACTCATTCAAAAGTTGCAGCAAGATCCTACATCGCAGCGAGAGAAGTTTTGATGTAGGAGATTGGGTATTTTTACGGCTGCAACCATACAAACAAATGTCCCTCAAGCAAGCTAAGAAGGATAATAAATTATTACCAAAGTACTATGGTCCTTACAAGGTGTTGCAAAATATTGGTTCTATGGCATACAAATTGGAGCTTCCTGCTTCTTCGCGAGTACATCCAGTTTTCCATGTTTCATGCTTAAAGAAGGTTATAGGTGAAAATCTTCCAGTTCAAACAATATTGCCAGAACTTGATGAGGAAGGAAAAATCATATTGGAACCTGAAGCGGGCATGGAAACAAGAACCCGACAACTACGGAATCGATCAATTTCAGAGTATCTCATCAAGTGGAAGAACTTACCCACTGAAGATTCTACATGGGAGGATGAGAATTTTATACAGAAGCACCCAGAGCTACTCAAGCATTGAGGACAACACTTTTTTGAAGGAGAGGGGCATGTTAGGTCCCTATATCACTAGTATAGTCACTTATTATTGTTTTTTTTTTTTTTCTAAGTTAGAGTCATCTATTAACAGTAAAAAATATCGTACATCTGGCTAAGGCCATAACAGTGCCTAGGAGGCAATCTGAACTGACAGAGACTAGTTTTTGGTTGCCCTGCTAGAGGAAAACCAGCCTGAGGAACCACCAACTGAAAAAATCCCATGCAGGGGATCGAACTGGAATGTCTTTGACTTAAAACTAGGAACATAGACATTATATAGCTGTAGCACTGGACCGTAACAAAACTGGACCGCTGTAAAGACTGAGACTGGTCATTGACAAAAATTGGACCAGAGTTGAAGGAAGCATTAAAACAACAAAACACTCCCTCAGAGAGGGCAGAGAAAAAACAAAAGAGACAAGAAAAGAGGGCCGAATTACTCATAAGGAGCAACCTCCTCGATCCTGCATCCGTATTCTTCTGGTTCGCCTTGAGCATGGGAGAGTTCTGCGTTGAAGTGGACTGCTGAGGGAGTTTCTATGAAATTTTCCTGAACGCGTCCTGAGTCCTCCTGCAAAATCTCCCTGGTCTCGCTAGGCTGTCCCCTCGAGTCTTGCTGCATCGCTTCCAAATGTGCGCCATCGGCAAGAGCCTGCTCTTCCGGCGGATTCTCAGGCAAGGGCTCCTCCAAGAAGAGAACAGAGATGGCCACAGTTACTCTTGGTCTGTTGAGTGCAAAATCGAACGAGAAGAGGGCTGTATGGGACTGAGCATGCAGCGCATCACCTGAAGGCGAGTCAAGCCTGCGGCCTGAGTGGAGCAAGCGACCATGGAAGAGGCGTGGGAGGCTGCCTGAGGGCGCGGAGGTATCTGACGGGGAAGTTGAAATGGAGGGCGAATGCCTTCTGGCCGAACGAGAAGACCCCCTCCTGCACCGCATCCTCTGCCGAAGCCTTGGCATTTTTGAAGCAGTAAAGGAGCTGGAGCTCTGAAGCGACTGAGTATTGACAGGGTTCAGCGCAGGTGGAATGCCCAGAACCACCGTTGCAGACAAGCAAGAGTCTGCTATGGAAATGTGAAGACTGTCAGCGAGCTCCAAGCAACAGGTATGGCGACTGCGCTTCCCAGTGGTGGTGCGCTCTCTGGCTCTGTCCTGAGCGGAATTACACCACGAATTCATCGGCGTAGGGGCGAGCGGAGCCATAACATATAACAACCTGTTCCTGCAACAATCAATCCTCAGCATTGAATGACCAGACCTGTTAATCCGATGCGAAATGTTGTTGCGGCAGTCGAGGCTGCCTCAAACATCAACTTCTGTATTGAGAATCGTCTCCATATCAAATGCCATAAAGAGCGGGCGGGGGTATTAACTGCGGTCAGGTGGGATCAATGGTTCCGTGAGGGATGGCATGTGGCCTGCCGTCCGATTGCCCTGCGTCCAATCGCCCCCATTAACTACACTTGCACCCGCATCCGGGGCAGTCCCTTATTATTGTTAGTGTAACCCCCTTATTCTTATTATTGAACCCTTGTAACCCCCATTTTGTTATTATTGTGCCCTTAAATTATTATTGTTAGGTCGGCTAGGATTACATTGTGGCCCACTAGGATTACATTATGGCCACATGGACTCCTATATATAGAAAGGAGGTTTTGTAAATCGTATCATCCAAGAATTGTTCATTTATGTAATGTATTGGAGGTTTCCCCCTCGAAGTGGCTTATTTCTAAGGCGTTGATATCTCTTTTCTTCTATTTTTGGAGCTGGTTACACAACAAAAATCATGCACAAAACCATGGGCGGGTCCGCCCACCAGAAAATAAGGTCCAAATATTTTTTCCGGGGGCACTGCCCCGGATCCTGACAAGGGGGGCTTCTGCCCCCGCTGTGATCCCCCTGCTATGCCCGATGAAATGTACAGGGGGGGCTTTCGCCCCCCTATGACCCCCCCCCCCCACTCATGACTAGTCATGGAAAGAATATAACACATACCCAAGAAAGGGTCGATTTCCCCTTCATTTACATCAATCATGAGTAAATCCATTATTTTAGCAATGTTTTGATAACCTTTCCTTTTCATGTATGTCCTTGAGATCACTATCCTATATGAGAGGGGGAACAATGCTAACATAGAATATTTCTCTAATATTATAATATTTTAGGTCATTAACATGGAGCAAGTGTATATACCAACCCTTCTAAGTCAAGGTCATTAGTTTTCCCTTCCACTTGCTTTTCCCCCTTGATAGTATTTTCCTAGAGAAAGGGTCGACCAACCCTCCCTTGGAATATTTATGAAGGATTATAATATTTTATGTCATTATCATGGTGGAAGGGTTGGTTGACCCTTATAAGTGATCCATATCCCTAGTAATATTATCATAGAGGAATGTTTGGTTGATTCTTCCTCTAGATTGTGAAAGAGGAAAATACCATATTTTCAGAAGGGTTAGCCAACAATTCCCCTTCCTCATATTTTTCAATAAAATACTATCTTGGTGGAAGGGCCAACTGACCCTTCCATGTCTCAATAGACCATTCCTTTATGTGAATAATATTACCCTAGAGGAAGTTCTAATCAACCCTTCCTATACATGAATCATTGCAAAAATATCATATTTCATGAAGGCTTGATCAATGATTCTAATTGATTTGCCTCCTTGAGGGTATTTTTAAAGATGATAGGCTACCTAACCTTTACTTGGAATATTTCTCTATGGTTATATTATTTGAGGTTACTATTGTGGAGGAAGGGTCAACCAACTCTTTTAAGTGATCCACCTCCTTATTCATGTGATCATGAAGGAAGTGTTGACTGATGCTTCTTCTATATGACATGTGAGGTGAATAAAATATTTGAGGAAGGGTCAATTATCCATTCCTCTTTCTCATATTCATTAATAAAATACTATCCTAGTGGAAGTGTGAGTCATCCCTTCCAAATGATACACACCCTTGATCACACTACCTTGGGGGAACAGTCAATAAATATTTCATCTACATGAATAACATCCAAAATACCATATCTGAGCAAAGGGTAGCTGATCATTCCACTTGATATACCTCCTTGAGAGTATAGTCTTGGAAGAATGGTTTGTTGAACCTTCCTCAAATCTATTAATGTAAATTTTAAAAACCTTTATTCTATGGTAATGATGTAAATATGATACCACTCCACATCAATGTAAAGGCAAATAAATTTAGTAGAATAGGAATATAATAGGGCTAGGTTTATGTTTAATATTTAAGTGAAATTAATATTATTTTTTTAGGAATGTATATAGCTTTCCTTTAGCAAAACTAATAGTTGAAGCTAAGTTCCATGGAGAGAAACTATTTCAATGTTTCCTAAAAAACCAAACCAATCATTCTTATTTCCAACAAACAAACAAAAAAATATGTTGAAAAATTGTTTAACCAAATATGATTAAAGAATGAGCATTTAACATGATGCTTGAGAAAATTGAAATAAGAGGAAATCAATAACCTCATCAAGATATTTTGGCAAAACCATTCTTCAATCATCATTAGTTTTACAATTTTTATGTGATTCACAACTATAATTTCAAGGGTGGGATGTCAAGGGGAAATTTCTATAGACAAACTACTCATAAATCTTCGGGGCTCTGTTGATGATCATAGAATGCAACTCCCCTAATGCCCTGATTCCATTAAAAATACGTTACAACATAGAATATTATGAATTTACACTACTCTAATTATCATTCAAGACTATTAGGGTATGAAATAAATCCTTCTTGCATCTTAAAATATAGGAAATATAGATCTTTATAGTGGCCATTATAATTTTTTTAAGTATTCCATAACTCAAGATATCTTTCTTAGAGTTTGCATCCTTTTACTTCATCCAATTCCACACACCATACAAATATTGTAGTTTCAGAATAATTTTTATAGAGGATTTCTACAATCCTTTGAAATAATATTTTTTTTGAAAGGAATCCATCTTTTCCACCACTAGTTTTATAGAAAACTTTTGATTTATAGTTCAAATATGTAAACAAGGATTCTTAGTGTTTTAGTTAGTCAGGAAAATGATATAAATCCAATATAAAGTCCTAAAGGCTATGAGTTTTGCTAAGTCAGTCTCTTAGATACTGGAAGTATAAGTGAATCACATCTCGTAAAGTCCCATACATGTAGGTTTTGATTTTAGAGGATATGAGCATCTATTTTGCAATTCCAATTAGTCTTGTGTGGATTAAAATATGCCCCTTTGAATAAGCATAGGAATATTTAAATCCACCTCATCCACAATGTATTAAAATGAATAACATTATACCAAGTTCTGTATGTGAATGCAAAAACAAAGAAAATGAATAAAACAAAATGGATTAAAAATTATGGTGGCCACATAAAACAAAAGGAAATGACGTTTCCACTGTGTGATTTTGTATATAAATAATTTCATAACTGAAAATTCCTAATTTTTTGTAGGTATCCTGCATTGTGTAATACTAACAAGTGAGCCTCATTATGATAAGATATAAAATAATTTATAACTCGAACATAATATGAAATAAACATTGTTCACAAAAAACATGTGATTTGTTTTTTACCTTTTGGTATTGTTCGATAAAGATAATTATCCCATATAATTTTTAAAATTAGTAAATTAGTAAATAAATGTAAAAATTAACAATTAGTAATTAATTATCCCATATAATTTTCAAAATTAGTAAATTAGTAAATAAATATAAAAATTAACAATTAGTAATTGGTTTTTACCTTCAGGTATTGTTTTATACACATAATTATCCCATATAATTTTCAAAATTAATAAATTAATAAATGAATATAAAAATTAACAATTAGTAATTGGAAATAAAATTATTAATGAAGATAAAAATTAGCAATTTAATGTCGAATCAAGCAAAAATTGACAATTTAAGACAAACTTAACAATTAAAGATGAAGTCCCACTACTTGCCTCCATATGTAAAAATTCCAAATGTTTCCCTCCATTTGTTTTTGGAAACTTATATTCACACTTTTCTACCTAATCTTCATTTCAATTGTTAATTTAGTTAGAAATAATTAATTCCTACTTGTCTATGGTTGTAATTCTCCATTTGAGGAGTTTGTTCCTACATAATAGGAATTAGCTAGAATATAGTTTCTCCTAGTTTAGTGTGTGGTTGAGAGAATCTCTCAACCACACTACTGTACATCTAAGATAGAATTCCTATCTTGAGACTTTTGCTTGTATAAATATGTGTGTAATTTCCTTGATTCATATATAGAATTTGATTAGAGTTTGCTGTGTGCTATTTTATCTTGGTATCAGAGTGTCAGAGCCCGTAAGGGGCTGGGCCTCGGCCCCTCGTGGGCTGAGGGAAATAGGAAATAAGACAATTTTATTTTTTAGTTGTTTTTTTGTCCATCAAGCTTGGTTTGAGGCTATGGCGTGAAAGTTGTTTCAAAAGCCTGCTGCGGGAGCTTGGTGCAGCACGATGACTGTGCTGAACTTCGTGGGGAAGGCCGGTGAAGTCCACAGCCGTCTGTGTGGACTTACATCCTAGGTGTATCCACAATCATGGACTGCTGTTTTTTCTTTAACTTTTGATAACGTGGGAGTATTTTAGCGCAATTCGTCTGATAATGCTGGGGCTGGAAAGAGAAAGGGGCGCATATAAGCTAAAGGTAGCGCAACTTGCCAGACTTTTGACGGAAGCTTTGGGGATATCAAAGGATTCCCATGACGCCCAAAAGCTCTTGAATTGGCGGAAAGGCCGACAGAAAGCAGGTGCCAACGCTGGCAATTTTCCCATGGTTGCAGCAGAGGTTTTGTACCAAAGGCAAAGGACCGCTTTAGGTGGCTTAAAGATTAAGGATGTAAATGATTTGCTGGATCGATTGGCAGCAGCTGAAAATTGAGAGGACAAAACTGTCATTCTTGCAGAGCTTATCAATAAAACAAATGCCATGCAAATGAAGTGGATTTTGATGATCATTCTTAAAGATTTAAAGTTGGGAATGGGTGAGAAGAGTCTCTTTCACGAGTTCCACCTTGATGCTGAAGATTTGTTGAATGTGACTTGTGATCTAAAGATGGTCTGTGACAAGCTTAAATATCGGAATGAAAGGTTCAAAATGCAGGACATTGAAGTTGGGAAAGTGAAGGCCAGTTTCAATATGGAAACTACTGGAAGGAGGCTGAAGATCTGTACACCGCAATTCTGTATTTGTCTGGAAAGGAGAGCAACAGATGTTTGTGTGAGCGCATGTTGATAAGAATGGCATGCTAGATTATGGTGAATTTGTAGCTGTCACAGCTCATTTGCAGCGGATTGTTTCGGTTCAGTTCCATTTGATGCCTGAGCCGAAGAGATTTAAACTTTGTGGAGCTTGGATCGATTCTTTAAATAATTTGAGTAATCGAGTTAAAGATGCACTGTAGGCGTTGCTCTATCTGAGATCTTTGCTGTCGATCTTGAATTTTTTTTTCCCGTACCGTTGGAGCATCTGCGTCCTGTCTCCTCGAGCGTCGGTACTAGATCGGCATGGGAGTGGCAAGACGAGGAATTCCGGCTGGATGCAGACTCGCCTCTCGCAATTTCACACTCTTTATGGGATGAATTGAAACAAAGTGAAGAAGATTCAAGAAACTTCGAATCCACTCCAATTAAAGGCTACAGGGAGTTGGAATGTCTTGTATCTTCAGGGGACAGTCAAGGTGATCCATCTAATCGAGGGATTTGAATGTAAATGGCCACCTGCAATCTTTCAGTTCATTTTCTGAGGAGCTGGCGAATTTGAAATCTTTGTTCAGATGGGAGATCATTATACCCGGGCAAGAATGATCTTGAATTTCAGTTTGTGAAGGACAGGAAACGACGTGTGTCAAAATTCTGCAGAAAGAGTTCCGAGCTCTGTTGGATTGGTTCTTTGACTTCTAAAGGGGTGCCGACGCAGATTTGCGGAGGAAGTGTGCACAGTTTGTCAGGTATCAACGAGGCTGTTCGATTAATGGAGGTTTTGCTTCGTTCATATATGAAGATGAACTCCTTGGAATCAAGATTGCAGAGAGTTTGTGTGGCCATTGTGTTGAAGACTACTTGGGTGTTGGAGCTGCTCGATATATAGAGAAGTTTATGCTATTGTCGAAATGTATTTTTTTTTAGTTCTCTGATGATGTTGCAATATATTGATTAACTGTCATGAAAATGAAATTGGTTGTAATTTAAGTGACAGTAGTGTGACCAACTATTGTCACAATTTTGAGTGTGTGTTGGAACTGGTCATTACAACACTAAGCAAATTTGCAGGGAATGATGAACATATGACAGTGAAAATGACATCAATTGGAGCTACATCAGAGATTGGAGGATGATCGTGATCGTGTTGCAGATTGTCAGCGAGCATGAGGCAGCAGATACTGTGAGTAGGGGAAGTGGCATTATGTTGCTAGAGAATTGGATACTGAAACGTGACGGAGGATTGGACCGTGGAGTCCTGGATTATTACTCTTGAAGGGAAAATTGTGTTCTCTTCGTGTGGCTGTGTGCCTATGTCTGGATCATCAGTGTTTGAATGCACTGCATTGAGTCCAGGTGAAAAGTCGTCAATCCGTTTCTTTATCAGTAGACCCCTCACAGGTATCGTTGGTGAAAAATGGCTGCTGGTATGTTTGGAAAATAATCATCTATGGGCAGAGATAGAGAAATTAAACCTGAAGAATTTATGCTTTATTTAGTTTCTTGGAATCATGTTTAAAGTTATTGAGCCTTATTGAGCCTAGCTAACTCAATGTAGGTAAAGTTATTTTGTTAGAATTCGAGACTCTAACGAATGACAGGTTAAGCATGGAGTTCCAAGAATTTATTTGACAAAGATGCCCAAGATGTGAACTATGAAAAGATGGGATAAAGGAGCAGCAACAACGTTTATGGTGGACAACAAAGTAGATGTTTGTTTGAGTTAGTGTGGTTTGTGGAATAGACTCCCTAGCATGTTATAAGCAAGTCTAGTTGGTTGTTGTAATGGTCATTATATGTACCCAAAAACTCCAAATGTTGAAGTATGAAATGTAAGCCTGGTAAAGGCATTTGAAAGTTCGTGGTGATCTTAAAACCACTTTGTAATGGTTTATGGTCAGGCTGAAACCATATTTTGTCACTGTAAAGTGATGGTTTGTGGTGAGCCAGAAACCACATACAGAGCCTTAGTGGCTACAGGATTTGCCCGGTGGTGGCACATTTAAGTTCCGGATTTGCCCGGTGGTGGCAGATCAGACTTGCCCGGTGGTGGCATATTGAAGTTCCAGATTTTCCCGGTGGTGGCAGATCGGACTTGCCCGGTGGTGGCATATTGAAGTTGGCGGATTTTCCCGGTGGTGGCATATTGAAGTTGGCGGATTTGCCCGGTGGTGGCAGATCAGACTTGCCCGGTGTTGGCATATTGCCTGAGTGGCTAACGTGTACACGAGAGCTTTGTGTTCGTAGGAGCAGGTGGATTGCAGTAACACCTGGCTCACGGTCTCAGATATTGGTGTGTCTAAGCACAAGAGGGTCGGCGCACTTTTCTATCTGACAGTTGCGTCTAAAGGCGCAATCAGCGCAACTGTTTGCGATTGTTATTTGGACATGAATATTTGGCTTAGAAAGGCACTGATCTCTCTTTGTTTTGGAGGTTCTGCACATGAAATTCGCCTGATGGTGGTGGATTTGTAGGTACATATATGTAGTGATAACGGTCGATAGAATCATGTATGCGAAGGACATCCTACAGGACTAGCGGTTGCAACGGTTGGTACCCATGCATTCCGGTGGATGGTTGCTCTTTTATATGGACGTCGACATATTCTTTGTTATGTTTGACCACAACCAGACTTTCTGAAGCACTATCATGACAAGTAGTCATTAAGGGGGGGAGTTAGAAATACTTAATTCCTACTTGTCTATGGTTGTAATTCTCCATTTGAGGAGTTTGTTCCTACATAATAGGAATTAGCTAGAATATAGTTTCTCCTAGTTTAGTGTGTGGTTGAGAGAATCTCTCAACCACACTACTGTACGTCTAAGATAGAATTCCTATCTTGAGACTTTTGCTTGTATAAATATGTGTGTAATTTCCTTGATTCATATATAGAATTTGATTAGAGTTTGTTGTGTGCTATTTTATCTAATTTGGATCTGTGCTTTTGTGTTTGCTAACGGGTTTCTCCATTGTTAATTTGGACTTGTGCTTTTGTGCTTGGTGACGGGTATAGAATCCTAGTCTGGTCTTCGAGTTTGGTATGGGTATCGAATCAATGTATGGTCTTCCAAACTTTGAAGCTTTGTGATGGGTATCAAATCATGGTCTGGTCTTCCACACTTGGTGATAGGTATTTGCTTGATGAAAATGATTCTTTGTGGATTTTTATATCACAATTTTATATTTTTGTATCACAATAACAAAAACTGATTTCTATACAATTGCAGAGACCCACTAGTAATCAAGGCAAAAAATTTGTTAGTTACTACTTTTCTAGAGTGTCCCTTTTATTGGAGATCCTTATTCGATGCAAAAATTTTCCTAACCCTATTTCTAGTGTCTCTTTTGTACTGGTAAAAAAATTGATTAGACAAAAATTAAGCATATGATAGAAATTGTTGACGAGTTTGTATTAAAAGTCATATTTCTGAGAACAAGTTTGTCTTGGCATTCTTGGTTATTCATTCTTTGAAAAAAAAAACAATTAACCATAATTAAAAACTGCACATTCACTCATGGCCATGGGCACCATACGATTGGAAAAGATTAAAGACAAATTTTCTTTGTTCTTTTGTCCTCAACTATCCTTTCATCATTATTCAGACCAGTAGAGAAAGTGGAAAAAAATCTTTGGTTTTGGATTATTATTTTTTACAATTATTGATTAAACATATATTTATTATAAGTAATTGATTGGTTAGTTTAATTTTTTTTTTCAATTATATATCATATTTTTTTTTGAAAACAATAATAATTAAGTTAAAATTAACTTGATTATTATATTATAAAAAAAATATTATAAATATTAACCAAATCTATTTAAAAATATTAAAGATTAACTAAATCTATTTAAAAATATTAAAATTTTGATTAGAAATAATATCAATCAAGTTAAAATTGACTTGAGTATTACTTAAAATAAAATAAAATAACACCATCTAGAATTTTATCACCCACCTACACAAAGAATAATATATTGCCTTGGTGGTTACAGTCTCTCCTCATTAACCACTTGGGAATTGACACACAGACTATCCATTTTCAGTCTCGACCAGACCTGTCTTCTTCCCGGCCTGATGTTTTTTCGAGTAGCATTTGTCGTTGGTGTTGTCACTTTTTAGTTGGGGTGCACCAAAACCATTGAAGTCTAGGCCGTACTTATCTACCCATGTTCAGTTGGGGTAGGAGTATAGGGCTGGGCTTCCAATCCTTCCGTTTTATGTCACCCAACTCTCCCTATAAGTATTCCAAAAGTTTGCTTTTTGGGTATTTTCTTTTGTTCCATTAGGCTATGTTCTTCATCGTACGAGTCTCTACCATTAATTTATTTAAAATTATTAAAATTTATTTTAAATATTAGAAAAACCATATTTTAGATTACAATTTAGTATAATATAAGTGTACATAGCACTAGTATTTAATTTATTTAAAAATATTAATTTATATTTTAAATATTAAAAAGTCATATTTTAGATTACAAATTAATATAATATAAATGTACATAACTAATATTTTAATATTATTTACACATTTAATTTATTTAAAAATATTAAAAGACCATTTTTTAGATTACAACTTAGTATAATATACATATACCTAACCAATATTTTATCACTACTTATAGACATAAGGAAAATTATGTTAAAGTAAGGATAATATAATATGTTAAGTTTTTAGCACTAGTTATAGATGTATAAGTTGGAAAATTTATGTTAAAGTATGGATAATATAATACGTTAAAGTGCATCTATATAATAAAATGAATAAGTTTTTAGTCTTTATCATATAGATATATACGAGTATATTGTGAATATATATATAATCTTAAAAATAATATAGTAAGTCTTTAGTCTTTATCATATATATATAAGAGTATTGTGTGAATATATTTATATTTTTAGTAAATAATTTTTTTAAATAATTTAAATTATTTAGTAGATTGAACATTATTGTGTTTTTCAAAGAAAAATTATGTTTTATATAATCAAATTTTTAACTATTTTATTGTTATTTGAAATATAGTTGCAGGTGTTCAATACTAAAATGTGTGAAGATGACAAATATTTTGCTTCATGTTATGGTGTATCCTCCCTCATTCATCAAAAGATTAAATATGGATTTTATCGTATTACTAATTATGACGTATTTTGTCACCTATAAATTTTTTGTTCTAGATAAAGTTTCATAATATGAAAAAAATATATGCAAATGAAATTTTCAATTAATACAATTTATAGTTGTGTTGATCTGATCTTATATGTGTCTTAGGTAACTGTTCAATATGATTTAAGAGAAGATAAAACTAAACTTTGAATCATGCTTCAACTTTACCATATGCTTGGTTATTTCACTTTAATCATTTTTGAAATCAATACGATACCTTAGTTATGGAATACCATTAAATGCATACACTTTTTATGGTTTATTTCAATTTAATTGAATTTCTTCGTTTATTTCATTTATGTATTTTTATTCACAAACTTATTTTTATAATTTTTTTTTTAATGATTTTTCCATGCGACAAAAGTTGTGAAAAATATTTAAGGATGAACAATACAGACGATTTCAAATGAATTATCAATTTCATTTTTTTCATATTTTATAATAACAAAATTTCAAGACACCTAACACATTTCATTATACTAATAAATGAAAAGTGATTTTTTGATAATCAAAGTTGGTACATATGTATATAGGTTAATAGTAAAAATACCATAAAATTTACATAAAGATTGTGTAGGTTGGTTAGTTATAATCACTCTTGTTATCATCTCTACTGTAGTTGATGCATTTTTTTATTAACCTCTCAAGAAAAAAAAGAAGTTTTTGAGCTTTTTCTATTATGTTAGATAACAGTTTCAATAGTTACATATTTTTCTATATTTGCATTATAAATTTTTAACAAATCATTTTTTTTTCTTTCATTAAATTATCTGTTATTTATATGTTTAGATTGTTTTGGTTGTTGTATAGTATACTTCAAATTTTATCATATGTAGATATTGTTATTACTTCTTTGTAATTATTCATTTTATGTGAAACATATCCATTTAATATGTTTTTTCATAACTAGAAAGATATATAATAGATTAGAAAAACTAAGATTTTTGAAATATCATGTCTTCTTGAAGTTTTCACTCAAACAATTTATTTTAAGGCTTGGAATTGAAATTCCATTGCTTAAAACTTTTATTTATTTATTTATTTTAATTTTCAAAGATTGCAATGATTCATCTACATGATCAATACCATGTTGACCAAAATGATGAGTAGTGATATTATGTATGCAAGTTTATTATACCTATCAACTTGGAATCATATGAATGGTTCAATGAAGACATTGTCCCATTACTTGTAATTGGTACTTGCCATAATGTAGCAATCATTGTTCCAAGCATGTAAGCACAAAAAGCTATCATAGTCAACTTGGAATCATATGAATGGTTCAATTGAGACATGGTTCCATTACATGTAATTGATACTTGCCACAATGTAGCGATCATTGTTCCAAGTAGGTAACCACAAAAAGCTAGCATAGTATTATTGTACACAATGAATTAAAATTTTTGGATGAAACTATGAAATACTTGAATTGTGTTAGTACATTTGATATAAATTAAATATATTTATGGTAATTGGATTTAAGCATAAGAAAATGGTCAGAATTTTCTCTTTGGTACTAAAATCAAACTCTTCCTAGGATCCAAACTGGTAGCTTCTAAATTATCAACTTCTTAGCCAATATTTAAACAATGGAAATATATAACATTTCTAAATAAAGAACATTTGTTTTTTAACCATTTCATATTTTATGTTTGCACCCTATACAATTTTATTTTAATAATAATAAATATTTTTTTTGCAACATTTTTATTTTATGGTGCTTTGCACCATATACAATTTATTATTATTATAATATCTTTCATAATAAATATTTAATTTTTGTAAAATTGGTTTTGGTGTTTAGCATCACATTATCTTGATCCACAAGAGATTGATTTTTAGTGGTTTACACCATATAATGTCACATATATATTTAACACCAAATTAAATAATTTTTACTAACTCGATTTTTACAACATAAAACATAACACCACTTAGGTATCCTCACATCATCACCACTTTTACACCACACTACTATTTCAAAAATGAAATTTAAAACCTTTACAAATAATAGTATTAATGTGCTACTTAAATAATGTGAGACTAAATAACGCTCTTCTTGGAATTTATATTGTTCTACCGTATTACTCATTCGAATCTGTTTGCAGGTCGAATGCCCTAAGCTTCACATCCTTGGCCCAAGCAATATTTCTACAATCAGAGCGATTCAATAGGATTGGCAGGACTATTCTACGTCGAGGAAATATAGAAGTCTGATTACTGCGATTCCACCAATAAGCAATAACACAGTGTGACCAAAAATAAATACTGTGGGAGTGGCCCCTTGCAACTGATCACACGATACCTATGCCTATATGTTTGTCTATTAAGAAGAATGCATCTAAATTTTTTGAATTCAGTCATATTTTGAATTTAATTATAATGTTTTTGTTGTTGTATGTATTAACTTTGAATTGGCTCACTCATGAGAGATAGTTTGCAGTTTGACTGAGATTTCTTTCTGCTATGGTGCAGCTGGGGATTACCTGGGATTTGATGGTCTGAATCACCCTGAAATTGTAGCCCAGAAAGCCTCAATCTCATAGAAGACTGTGTGGTTTTGAATGAAGCATAGTCATTTCCACTGCTATTGTATTTGGATAAGGATTCACGCCAACGATTGAAGCAATCAGTGGGGAAATGAAATGGTCGAAACTCCAATGCAGTTGATGAACCTGTCAATCATTATACCAACTATTGCAATGAGTTTTGTGTAGTTACATTAATGAGTTTGATGTAGTATTTACATTAATGATTATGACCTTAACTGATTTCGATTTGAACGAATTCCATCAATTATTTAAACAAATATGTATTCATATATTAAGTATTTAGACTTTAATATATAAAGGAGAAGACCAACCTAGGGTTTGGTAATCAGAGAGAGGTAGTTTGAAGAGAATCATCCCATTTTCATAAATAAAAATATTTTAAATTCAAAATCAATCTGATCAATAATTTAAACACATATGTGACTTACATGTAAGATACATAGGTTTAATCCGGAAAGCAAACCAACTTGGAGTTCAGTAACTTGGTCTAGAAAAAATATAATTATACGGATCATTAATCTTTAAGTTAGTTTAAAAAAGTTGTTAACATTTATAGAAATTCAATTAATAAAATATTAATAATAAAATAATTTCCATGTCAACATTAATATATTAGAATTCATATTATTAATGTATAAAGTGAAAGGTAATATTATTTCCCATTGTTGTTTAAGCTATACACGTGACCTTTCAGACAACCCAAAAATATATATATTTTAGAACCAAACACTACTTTTAAGATTCAGGATTAAAAATTGTTGCAATTTTAATGTAGTTGGTGGCAGTACTCAATCTTAGAGCTATGCACAACCATAAACTGTAATTGAGTACAATAAGGAGTATGTTCCTCACTTCATTAATATGAAGTATAAGTAAAAACTTCAGGCACATATTAGTTCGTAAACAATAAGAAATAAGTATTTTGAAATTTTTATAGATGAAGTATAATATAATTTTTTTATTATGAAATCAAGATTTTAAAGTTATAATACATCGTTTTCATTGTATTTATTTTTGTTTTCTATAAATTTGGGGAAAATTGACCAAATTCCTATAAGAAATAACCTAGTTTAACTCAACACTACTATATTTTCTTGTGAATGACTTATTCTGATTTATTTTTTTGCAATGTATATGTTACATATGTTGGGGTCATTGTTTGATTGGCATTTGAGGTTCTCTATGTCTTTTTTTGGCTTTATGCTTTTGCCCCTCTTTCTTGGAGTCGTCGTTGACTTGCCTTCCATGTTTTTTCCTTTGCTTGGGCTTTATGTTGATCTTTTATAGGTTTTTTTGTTGGTCTAAGTGTCTGGTTTATATTGCCTTATTTCAATCATTATATCATTGTATGTACCTACAAAGTTTGAGTTATAGGGTTATACATTGTGAGATTGATACTTGTATTTTGACCATATGCTATATGCATAATTATGTAACATTTTTTAATCACATAATAGAAAGTTGTTATTTTTTCTTCTAAAGAAAAATATGTTGCACCAAAAAATAATATATTTACACTACACTAAACATCAACACTACACATGTCACCTTAATTATGTAAATTGTTTTTAAATAATTAAGTTTATTATAATATTTTTAGTTACTGATAGTTATGTTTTATTTTAATATTAGATTTATTATAAAAGTAATAAGTTTATAATCATTGAGCTTTATAATAATTAAATTTTGTTATAATATTAGGTTAATTAGATTTTATTATAATATTATTTGGTATATAATAATTCCGATTATTATAAAACTCGAAGCAATATGATGATATAATCAAACCATGGACACTTATAGTGAATGTTTTAAAATATTTAATCATATTAATATTAATATGATTTAAAATCAATGTGGTTGACTATGTTGGACTATGTTTAACTATGTTTGATATTCAACACTTTTCACATGATTCAAACATAATCACCTATTATTATTATTATTATTGATTAATATTTATAGTCAACCACAGTATACAACATCTAGTCAAACAAAGACAACATTAATATTATTATTTTTAAATAGTTAACAATGATAAAATTTGATAAACCCTATGTTTGTAATATTTAAAAATAGTCAACCTTGTTCATTCATAATTGTCCCCATCCAATGTAACTCAACCATATTCAATTATAGTCAACCATAGTTCACCAAAGTCAAACATTGTCTACCTTAGTCATCTAAGGTCAGTGTTGTTTAGTCATAGTCAAGATTTAAACTTTTTTAATAATAACAATATTAATAGGGTTAAATAATAATAATAATAATAATCACTGACAGACAAGGATTCTCAATTTCAATTAAACATAATCACCTATCATTATTATTGATTAATATTAATAGGCAAATATAGGCAACCATATTAAACACCATAACGAAAAAAAGTCAACCTTAATAGTCATTATCTAAATAGTTTCCCATGATCAAACATGGTCAACCCTATGTTTACCATATTTTTAGTATTGAATTTTCATTAAGGTTTTAGTATTAGGTTTTTAATATTTGATTTAATATTATGGTTTTAATATTGTGTTTTAATATTGAGCTTTAAGGTTCAGGTTTTAATAATCAAACATGTGATGTTGGAATGGTATAGAAATCTATCCAACATTGCATTGTGACAATCATTATCACAATGTGACAATCATTGACACAATGTTACGTTCCATTGCAATTTATTTAATGTTACATTGCGAGATTAAAAAATTAGTCAATCGCATGTACTAATGTTGTTAAGTATGTTCAACTATGTTCGACTATGTTTGATAGTTAACACTCCTTATCTTTGGTCAAACATAATCTATTGTCATTTTTATTCATCAATATTAATAATCAAACAAAGTCAACCACATTAGTGAACATAGTCAAACAAAGTCAACATTGATAGTCATTGTTTAAATAGTTGACTATGATGATATCATAAAATTAGTTTAATATTAGGGTTTATAATATTGGGTTTAAAATTAGGGTTTATAATATTGGGTTTAATATTGAGCTTATAATATAGGGTTTTTAATAGTAAGGTTTATAATACTGAGTTTAATATTGGGTTTAATATTAGGGTTTAATATTGTGATGTTGGAATCATACAAAAATATATCCATTGTGACAATGTGAGAAACATTGTTGCAATGACACAATCAATATGGCAATAATTTTCACAACGTTATATTACATTGCAATTTATTCAACATTGTATTGTGACATTCCAAAATTAGGGTTTATAATATTGGGTTTTATATCACGATTTAGTATTATGTTTATAATAATAGGGTTTATAATATTGGTCTAAATATTGGGTTTAATACTAGGGTTTTAATATTGGGTTCAATATTATGATGTTGGAATGGTACATAATTCTATCAAATGTTGCATTATGACAAATATTGACGCAATGTGATAATCAAAGTCACAATGTTACATTACATTGCAATTTATTCAATGTCACATTGTGACATTACAAATTAGTGTTTATAATATGGAGTTTAATATTGAGTTTATAATATTGAGTTTAATATTAGGTTTTATAATATTGAGTTTATAATATTGGATTTAATATTAGATTTTATAATTTTGGGTTTCATATGAGGATTATAATATTGGGTTTAATATTAGGGTTTACTATAGGGTTTTAATATTACGGCTTAAAATATGGGTTTATAATATTGAGTTTAATATTAGGGTTTATAATTTTAGATTTTATATTAGGTTTATAATATTGTGCTTAATATTAGGCTTTATAATGTTAGGTTTACAATATTGGGTTCATATGTTGGGTTTATAATATTAGGGTTTACAACATTTGAGTTTATAATATTGGGTTTAATATTAATATTGTGATGTTCAAATGTTACATAAATCCATCCAATGTCACATTATGACAAATATTATCACAATGTGACAATCAATGTTGCAATGCAACATTACATTGCAATTTACTCAATGTCGCATTGTGAGATTACAAAATTAAGGTTTATAATATTGCGTTTAATATTGGTTTATAATATCGGTTTTACTATTAAATTTTATAGTATTGGTTTTAGTATTATAGTTTATAATATAAGATTGAATATTAATGTTTATAATATTGGGTTTACTATTAAGGTTCATAATATTGGATTTATAATATTGGGGTTTATAATATTAGAGTTTATACTAATGTTTAAGGTATGAGTTTATAATATTGGATTTAATATTAGGGTTTGTATTAATGGGTTTATCATTTTGGGTTTAGAATAATGAGTTTCTAATATTAGATTTAATATTATGATTTATAATATTGGGTTTGATATTAGGGTTTATAATATTGGACTTAATGTTAGATTTTATAATATTTTGTTTTAATATTAGAGTTTATAATATTGAGTTTTATATATTCTAAAATAATTACTATAAATATTAATATTAGTATTAGTATTAATATTAGGGTTTTAATGATATTAGCATTAAAATGCACATATATCGATAGAGTTGTATTTTATCATTAGCTATGTCATATTATCGAGTTATGGATCATTTTTTTACAATAATAATTATGGTTACAAGAATAAAATACTAGGGTTATAAAAAAAATATTATGGTATAAAACTATGGTTTCAAGGTTAAGTGAAACTTACTTACTTATTGCAATACTTAACTTTTTCTTACTTATATTAGAACCTTAATATTAAAACCCAAAACTAAAACCCCAACATTAAAACCACAATAATAAAATCCAATATTAGAACACTAAATTTAAAACCCAATATTATAAAACCTAATGACTGCTTATATAATTATTACAATTATAAAATAATTAATATTAAAATTCAATCTCTACCATACCCCTAAAAATTATTAATGTGATTGATATACACCTATCAATGTATATCAACCACATTTACTAATGTGGTCGTGCATGTACTTGATGTATGCCTACCAAGATAGATCAACCATATTTATTAATGTGGTTG
Organism: Pinus albicaulis; assembly: GCA_034641835.2. Classification (NCBI taxonomy): domain Eukaryota; kingdom Viridiplantae; phylum Streptophyta; class Pinopsida; order Pinales; family Pinaceae; genus Pinus; species Pinus albicaulis. The sequence continues at coordinate 155,477,216 of CM076584.1, read as the reverse complement.
TTTTAGTGTACTTGTATTTTAAGCTTCGTGCTTACATATTATATACTTATATCTAAGTTTTGTTCTTGCGTCTTTATAGAATTGAATTTTAAGTTTTATACTTAACTTTTGTTTGTATTCTACGAGTATATACCATACACGCTGATGAAATAATACCATCCAGATCTGATGAGTTGGAGTGATAAACAATGACTGTTAATAAAACACAAATAGATGGGACACGGATTCTAAACCCAAAAATTAAATACCATCAAATACCTTACACTTCCCCTAAGTTGGGGTTAGGAATCAACACACACACACACACACACACACACACACACACACACACACAAATATATATTAACAACTTGTTTATCAAAGAATTATTTAATTTTTATTGGTAAGGTACTCCATGCAAAAATTTCACAGGTTTATATCCCTCATGTGTGTTTATCCCACAAAGAAAAGGTTTGAAAACCCATGAGATGTGTATCAATTGCTTTACATGTGATTTATTCCCCACCAGGTCACATGTTATACAATCTTGGTGATAATCATGCCATTGTGAGTGGATCAGTCTTCTTCCATCCAATTAAAGGGCTCACATTGGCCTAGGATCAACCTAGTAAAAAACAAAGGCTTTAACATAGATCCATACTCAGTTTCCAAGGTTCTATTATCTTAGTTTAATATTGCAAAAGATGTAGGGTTTTCCCTTATTTTTCTTTCTTTTTTATTTATGATTATGAAGAGATATTATATTAATTATAATTTTTGAAAAGTGAAATTAGAAAAAAAAATGTTTATTCTTATTAACAATATTTTGATGTAATAATTGTAAGTAACTTAAAATGAAAAGTTAAAATAATTATAAGATATTTAAAACTTGTGATAATGCATCACTTATACATGGATTAAAATAAAAATGATGAAAATGACAAGTATAATCCTCTAATACCTATATGGTCTACCAAACTTTGAAAAGGTAAAAGATTAATCACCTTTATTTAACATTTTATTTCTATACTGAAAGAGAAGTGGGAAGGGTTCCCACATCACAATAGTTTTGTTGAGTTAAAACATAAACAAGTTTGGTAGAGTGAAAAATGTTTTGAAAATTAGATCGAATGTGAGTATAAGTTGGACAATCTCAAAGAAAGTTTTTTTTTTTCTTTGAATTCTTAAGACCGCACATGTGACAAATTTCATCTCATGACATTTTTGGAATTCATAAATACCCTGTTTCAATATGAAGCTAATGAAAATTAGTTATAATCTTGACAATGCTAATTTTCTTCTTAACACTAGTCAAGACAAAGAGATACTTTTTATTTTAGAGATTTGAGTTGATCACCTCCTTATAATATGGTAGTTTCATTTTTCCCTCTAGCTCTTTATTTCCTCACAAATTCTCCTCAAATTTGGAAGTAATAATATTTTTAATGCTATCTATATTTTGCAAGATGATCTCATCCTTTATTCCCTAATGGTCTAGCCATGAATGGGTATCCTTATGTCACCCTTTCTTGAGCTGAAGGTGGGGTGCTTTTCTAGAGTTAAGAAAAATTTTAAGATGTTAGATGATCCAAAATAAATTTTATCATAGGTTATCATGTTTGAATAAAATAATTATTAATTTAAGATATTAAATTAATAATTATTATTCTATAATATTTAATAAATATTTGAGATATTTAGAAATAGAAATTTGTTATTAAAAATTAGGACTCTAGAAAAGAGTCGTTTCCTAGGCTCTAAGTTAGGAGTGAAGTTAGTAGAATGGTTAGAAGCTCATTTATTGTAAATGGACTCTTTTTTATTTTCCAAGTGATCCATAACTAGAATAAGTTAGAACATAGAGCTTATAAATAGGTTAGTTTCCTATTTCAGTGTGTAATGAGAGAATGTGAGAGTGTGAGTTTACGTGTGTAAACTCCTGTAATTTGCTATGTAATCTTTTTGCATGAGCAATAAATTTATGTGTCTGAGGACACTTCTGCATTTACATGTGGTATCAGAGCTATGGTAAAGTTGCAGCACATATGTGGAGGAGGATTCCAGCTCTACCAGGTCGTGGAAAACTCAACTCCATTGAATCGATCAGCAGAAGATTGGTATGAAGCTTGTGAGGTTTTTTGAACAGAAATTTGATTATTTGATTTTAGATTTGTAAATTCTAAAATCATTAAAAAAAAAAAAAAAGCAACTGCAAAATCTGTGTGAATTTTTCTGTTTCAAATTGTTTGAGTGAAGTAAAAAAAAGGGAAAGCGCTGTATAATTCTGGCATTTACATGTGGGAAAGCGCTGTATAATTCTTCAACATTTAATGAAATATGTTAAGACAAAAATTTGAAAGAGTTGAAAGCGTTGAAGGAGCCATCGCTGTGAATGTTGAAAGCATTGAAAGCATTGGATCGCATGCAAAATTTGCCATTTAATTGAAGCATGAAGCATCGTTCAATTGAAGCCGCATTTAATTGGAAGCCAGCGTTAATTTGAAGCAGCGTTTAGTTGAAATCCAGCATTTGAAATTGCAATTCGGCATGAAACCCAACTTGCAGTGTTGAAATCCAGTGTTTGACAACTTGTGACAACATTTAAAGAGCAGTGGTTGAAAGCTTGTGATTGTATTCATTCAAATTGCGGATTTCCCTGCTTGTGACAATGTTTGACAATTGGAGCAACATCTCTGCCAGCCAGCATAAGCAGTATTGAATTGTTCAACCGATCATGGTATATATTTACTTGAATTCCATTACTTGAAATTCTTGTGGGAGCTTATTTTTATATTCTGATTATTTGAAAGAATGCCAATTTTGAAGTTTGAAATCTAAAATAAATTAAAAGTGGACATTTAAAAGGTTCTTGTGAGTGATAAGGCATATTTTTTTTGTAATGTTTTTTTTGGAGTAATAAGGGTGTTATAAAATTTATTGGAGTAATAAGGGTTTTGTAATTTGTTGGAGTAATAAGGTTATTTGTAACATTTTTGGAGTAATAAGGTGATTTTTTGTAATTTGTTTTTGGAGAGATAAGTGTGACTCAAAGTAATTTTACTTTGAGGGGGGGTAACTTTTTTTTAACAGATTGTGTAAGAACACTATTGTAAAAGTCAAATTTTGAAAGTTGCCTTGTAAATATTTGAGAAATTGACTAGAGCCAAGTGCAAAGCTCAGTCAATTTTCTCCTATTTCGACGACTATTCGAGGGTCAAGGCCAAGCCCCGATAGTTCGTTTTTTGCATCGTGTGTTGATTTTGTGTTGCGCATCTTGATATTTTTGGAGCTTGATTCGTGGTGTGAAGTCTTAACACTACAATGTCTAAGTTGATTAATTTCTTTTCTGATTCCGACAAACTTGAAGGCTCAAAATCTTACAAAACATGGCAACGCCTCATCGAAAGCACTCTTGTTTATAATGAACTATGGCATGATATTTTTGATGGAGATGTAAAGCCAAATAAACCTACAAATGCAGCTGCACTAGCAAAATGGGAAGTTAAAAATGCCAAAGCATTAGCTCTCATTAAATCTTCTGTCAATGATGAAATGTATGTCCATATCGAAAATGCTAAAGATGCATGGTCTGCTTTGAGAACTTTTAAAGAGTTGTTTGATACTCAGCCTCAATAAAAAAGAGTTGACCTACAATTAAAATTGTTGCATCAAAAATTGACTGAGGAAGGAGATATTGTTGAATACATCTCTAGAATTAAGAATATTAAGCAGGAAATTGTTAATGCTAGTTTTCAAGTAGTTGATGATAGTTTTATGGTCACAATTTTAATTCGTGGGCTTCCTTCTTCCTACACACATTTTTTGGAAAATATACAACTAACTGGAAAGTTAGAAAAACTAAAGTTTGATGAGCTTTGCGAAATGTTGACTCAACATGATAAAAATTTTGGGAAGAAAAAGAAAGTTGGTGAAGATGTTTTTCTCATAGAGGCCAGTACTAGCAACTCCTCAGCTGACAATTCCAGAAACAAAGGAAAAGGTAATTTTAATCAAAATCAAGCAGCGCAAGGTCATGGTCGTAGTCAACACAGAGGAAACAACTCCAACAGAGGCTCTAATTCAGGCAGAAACAATTCTCAAGGCAGATGAAATAATCAAAACAGAGGCACAGGACAAAAATCCAAGGAGAGGACAATCTCAAAACAGAGGAAAAAGAAGAGGTCGAGGACAGTCTCAAGGCAGAGGACAGTCTCAAGGAAGAGGCACCGATTTGAGTCAAATTGTTTGCAGGCGATGTAACAGAGTTGGTCACTATGCTTTAGATTGTCGCACATCTATCAATAAAATTTCTAAGTTTTAACAACCTTCAGCACAATTTGCAAATGATCAAGATCAAGATGTTAATGACTCAGAATATGTCTTCACTTCTTCACTAGCAATCCAAATTTCCTCTTATATTAAGAGTGATTATGAAGATGCTTGGATTTTGGATTCAGGAGTGACTCAGCACATGACCTGCAGACGAGATTTATTTTGGAATTTTCAAGAGTGTAATCTTAATTCCATCTTTCTAGCAGATGATACAAAACATACGCCTTATGGAAAAGGTGCAGTCAAAGTTTTTCTCCCTTACATTGGAGAAAAATTGATTTCCAATGTGTGGTATGTACCCACCTTTAAGAAAAATTTGTTGTCCTTGGTCATGATTTGACAAACATGACATCAAATAATTATGGAAGATGACTTAGTTAAGATTAATTCAGTTAAACAGAACTTCCAAACAATGATGACAGGATATGAAGACAAAAAACTGTTAAGGATGAAAGGAACAGTTATTCCAAGGCATTCTGATTTTGCAGGGGAAGTTACTACAGGAATTTCACCTATAATATTATGGCATGTAAGATATGGACATTTTAATTTTGATAGTCTTTCTCAATTGCAGAAACAAGGGATGGTTAAATGACTTCCAACTTTCAATAAGGAAAATGAAAAATGTGAAGCCTACATTTATGGCAAATAGAGTCGAGAAAGTTTTCCAACAAGTACATGGCGTGCAAACAGGCTGTTGCAACTAGTTCACAATGATGTGTGTGGTCCACTAAAAACTTAATTAGGTGGTTGCAAATATTTCTTGCTATTTATTGATGATTTCAGTAGAATGACTTGGGTTTACTTCTTGAAAAACAAGTTAGAAGCATTTGAGAAATTTAAAATTTTTTGACACCTTGTTGAAAATGAGGTCAAAGAAAATATAGGTACTCGCAGGACAGATAATGGGGGAGAATTCAATTCAAATTAATTCAAAACTTATTGTAGTGAAAATGGCATCAGAAGGCATCTTACAAATGTTTACACTCCACAGAAAAATGGAGTCGTAGAAAGGATGAATCGCACATTGTTAGGCATGGCGAGATCCATGTTAACTTTCAAAGGGTTAAGTCCAACATATTGGGCAGAAGCAATCCATACAGCTGTCTATCTAAGAAACAGATCTCCAACTGCTTGGTTAGAAGGAATCACCCCTTATGAAGCTTGGTTTGGTTTCAAACCTAAAGTTAAACATCTTCGAGTTTTTGGATCCATTTGTTATGCCTTAGTTCCCAAAGAAAAGAGAACTAAGCTTGATTCAAGAAGTTTGAAATGCACCATGATTGGCTATTCAGATGAAAATAAAGGGTATCATATTTTGACAAATGGAAAATTTATTATGAGCAGGGATGTCATTTTTGATGAAACAGAGAGTAAGAGTGCTGAAGAAATCAAAAGTCTTCTTCACAAGTTAGAAATTAAGGGCAGTAAAAGGAAAGGAATATGCAAAGTCAACCCACTTTACTAAATTGGTATGAACTTGATTTTCCTTCCTCTGAAGATGAGTCATCCAGTCCATCTACTTCCACAAAATCATCTGGATCTTCTAGCAGTGCATCAGCATCTCCAAGCAACAACAGTTCTTCTGATAGTGATTCTCCAGATTTACCACCTGAACGACGAACATCAGTTTACATTAATCCCCTTTACAATGATGGGGACTTCTCAGAACCTCAAACAAGTGAGCAACAACTTCCAAAATGGGCAGTTCAACTATTGAAAGATGTAAGGCCTAATGAACAAAACAAAACAGGAACAAGGGCATCAAAATGAAATGAAGGCAATTTTTGTTTGATAACAAATGATTTTACTGAACCTTCTTCTTTTCAAGAGGTAGTAAAACATAAAGCATGGTAACAAGCAATGGTTGATGAATATCAGGAAGTTCAAGACAACAACACTTGGAAACTTGTTGATTGTCCTCAGCATATTAAACCTATTGGATGCAAATGGGTTTATCGAATTAAGTACAAGAAAAATGGTGATATTGACAAGTATAAAGCACGACTTGTTGCTAAAGGTTTTACGCAGCAGGAAGGGATTGATTATGAGCAAACATTTTCTCCCACTGCTAAATGGAATACCATCCACCTCACAGTTGCCTTAGCAGCTCAGAAAGGGTGGAAAGTTTATCAAATGGATGTCAAAAGCGCTTTTCTCAACGAGGAATTACAGGAAGATGTATATATGACACAACCACCAGGGTTTGAAGTTTAAGGGAAAGAACATAAAGTCTGAAAATTAATCAAGGCTTTATATGGATTAAAACAAGCTCCCCATGCTTGGTATGCCAAAATGGATGAATACCTTCGCAAAGTTGGTTTTCATCGCAGTGAATCTGATGATACTTTGTATGTGTGCCAACAGGGAAACTATCTGGTCATTCTCATTATGTATGTCGATGATTTGATCATCACAGGCAACAATGATGATCACATTGAACAGGTGAAAAAGGAGTTACATGCAGGTTTTAAGATGACAGATTTGGGACTACTTCACTAATATCTTGGAGTTGAAGTATTCCAACGTCCACATCAGATCTTTATTTCCCAGAGTAACTGTGTAGCAGAAATTCTTCAGCGATTTGGAATGCAGGATTGTAAGCGTGTCCTTACCCCTATGGAACAAAACTTAAAACTTTCAAAATTTGAAGGGGGGGAAAAAGTGGACAGCAAGACTTACAGACAGTTGATTGGCAACTTGATTTATTTGACAACCACTCATCCTGATCTATCTTATGCAATCAATATTCTTTCACGTTTTATGCAGGAACCACTAGAAAACCACTGGAATGCAGCCAAAAGAGTTCTTCGATATATCCAAGGAACAAAATATTTTGGTCGTCTTTACAAAAAGACTAAATTTTTTTTACTTGGTGGATTTTCAAATGTCAACTTTGCTGGCAGTATTGATGACAGGGCATCAACCTCATGTTACTTAATGAACCTGGGGTCAGCTGCAGTTTCCTGGAGTTGCAAGAAGTAAACTATAGTGGCCACTTCTTCAGCAGAAGTAGAGTGCATTTCAACATGGGAAGCAACATGCGAGATTGTTTGGTTACGTCGAGTTTTACAGGACTTGGGGATTCCTCCAGCAGAAGCTACTTCGCTATTCATCAACAATCAATTAGCAATAAAGCTTGCCAAGAATCAAGTTTTCCATTCAAAGACAAAGCATGTGGACACACAACTTCTTCTCTTACATGAGATACCTAGTCATTGTCATGCTTTGTATCATAAGTATATATGCTATGGTGACCCTTTAGCATAGATGAAATGGTATCGACATTAATTTTTTCTTCAATTGAGAGGATATGATAGGGAGTGTTTCCTTTAATCTTGAGTTTTTTGGTTATAAACTTATTTTAAATCCATTCAATATTCCTTCATGGCTCTCTAGATATACTGCAAATCCAAACCACACAACCATATAAAATAAGAGGAGTGACGAGAGTCTCAAATTTGAGTGCATTTTAATCCCAAATCAAAATATTTGTTGACTTACAGTTGATTTCCTACCCATAGTAAGATTTTCAACCTCCAATTATCCTTTTCTCAATGTTATAATTTCAATTGAACTGATGATGGATTTCGATTCCCAGATATTTTTATGAGGGAACTTCCTCCACTACGCTATTATCATAAATAAATGTATGATAGGTGATATTTTTGTATTTAATTATGATGAAATTATTTTTGTCGGTATTTATAGTCATATCCAATTTGGAGTAGAAATATTCGAGGATTTTGAGTTGCTTGCTAAGATCGTAATGACTTCTTGTTAAAATAAAATTATCATCAACAAAAAAGAGAAGAGTTATTAGAATACCAGTGAGCGTGAGGTCAAAAAAACGTACATATTCCAACACACTTCTATTTTATCAAAATATATGCCAAAAAGGGTAGGGAATAAGGGACACCCTTGCTTGACTCCAATATCGCATTTAGTTACTTATCACCAACCCTCAGTTCTCCTAATCTTGGAATTAACATTCTAGTGTAGCCATGTCATAAAAAAACCTGAACTTGAGAGGAACCATTATCTCTTTTAAGGTCTTCCATAGATTTGTTCTAGGAATGGTGTAAAAAAATGTTTCTAGAGTCAATAAAAAAACAAAAGGGATCAAGTTTAACTTTGTTTCATGTATTTAAAAGTCAAATTAGAATACAATGAATTTAGGTGTTAATAAATATTGTTAATATTCTATGTGTATACTGGAGTTTTTAAAATAATTAAACTAGTGAAAAAAAGATATGGCATTTTAGTCCTATCCATAAAACTCCAAAGTATAACCTGACTAAAACACATGTTTTTTTTTATATTTTCAAGTGAAAGCTATCTAATATCACCCAATTAATAGAAAATATACTTAGAACATGTCACTAAGGATTAGGAAATTAATTGGTTAGTGTTTATAGCATGGTATTTTTGATTATTTGAGAAGTATAATTCTCTTGACTACTATGCTAATCAAGAATATAACATATTTGAGCCCAAGATCATGTACCAAATGACTATTTTGGTGTTGTTATTCTTATGAATATTATAACATAATGGTTTTTGTTTGGATTCAAATTTTGGAAAAGTATATTCAAATGTAAATTTGGGTTACACTTTTTGCCCTTTTTTGAGAAAAAATTTTCATTTATGTTCTGTTCTTCAACTTTCTGCAATCTAAAACAAATTTTCTATTTAGAATTTCATTTTGTGATAAAAACAAAAGTTTTCAGAAATTTTATTAGCTTTCTATTACCTATTTTTTGGAGTTTTTTTTATACACATTTGATATGTCAACTTAGCGTTTCTTTGAGTGTGTGTTTTTTAACAATCAAAGGATTCATAAAACATCATGTTAATACGCGTTGGTGTATTCTTTGAAAACTTTGTGTTTTTGAGAAACAAAATGTGTTACAACAATCTAGACAGAGTCTAGTTCAGTTTCGTTATATTTATAAAACCAACTGATGCATATCATAATTACTAGAATTTTTTGAACTGATCCAATATGAAAAAACTACATATTTTGAATATGTTTCGGCACACACAAAATTTCTCAACATATAAGTTATAAACTAAAAATATAAAATCTACCAATTACAGATGACGGACCAATGTAATGTACCATAATTTTTTCAATTTTTTTACAGTGTATTTTGGAAGATAAAAAATATTGATTTCATTGAATCATAATGACCTTCAGAAATTGTTTACACCAGTTTTATTACGAAATTACTTAAAATTAGTAAATATTTATGAAATTATATAAAATTTATATTTCCTGAAAGTAGATTGAATTCTGCAAATTCTTTTCTTGGTTATGACAATTAATTCACAAATTTTCATGGAGTTTAATTAGTCCAAAGTTGAATAAATGTGTTCAGAGCTCGGTTCTACATAATTGCAGACATGTTAGTTCGGCCAAAATTTTAAAAAATGTTTGGCCAAATTTTTCTTTGCCCCGATGGCCCATCAAGTCTAATGACACAAAATTTCGGCCAAAATTTTCATTGACTTTACATTGACCGGAAAATTCAACGAAGCCCCTCCAAAAACACATTTCGCGACAATATAAATTGACGTAAACAGATTCATTATTTTCGCAATAGACCTCCACTTAATTATTAAAAGAGATACCAAAATTTAAAAAAATAATAGAAAACAATTGTTCCTTAGAATTAAGAATAATCCCTCTTACATATCCCACTTCTTTAATTTATTTAATGATTAGATATGTTAATTCAAAATTTTAAATTGGTTTTATATTTTAAAGTTTATTGATGATGATAATTAACGTCCACTAAGACTAATATGGTATATCAACCCTTAAGAAAGAAAGAAATTGACTGAAATTTTCTAATATTTTACTTCTTTGATCGAAAAGAAGGGAGAGAAGTGTACATATATCACCATATTTTTGCTTACTTAATGAGTCAATAAGGTTGTTAGTGTGGAAAAAGTTTTGAAAATTAGAATGAATGTGAGTAAGAGTGGGGTAAATCAAGAGAACGTGCTTTTCATATTCAAACCTCTTAGTATCACAAAGGTGACAAACTCTCTCATCCCAAAGTGTTTTAGGAATACAACAACACTCGGTTTCACTATGAAGCTCATGAGAATTAATTTGATAAAAAATGTTTTAAGATAAAAATAATAACAACAATTAAATATTTTAATTATTATAATATATATAATTCTAAATTTAATAATAATAATAATAATAATAATAATAAATTGGTCTTTAAAAAGTACCATAAAGAATAACGATGGTGCATTTTCGTAGGGTTTCTAATTATTGGAGGAATGGAGTCGATGCTGAAAACATTTTTTTCGTCTTGACCAGTTGTGATGGCCTTTGGAATGACATGGCCTTACGCATTTTGGTACTGATCTGGGGAGGGTTTCCTAGTGGTATTTCATTTGGTGCCACTAGGCTTTATCTGTGTTGTGGAGCACCAAATTTGGAGGAAGAGAGACTCGGTTATGGCTCTCGCCATATCACCTCTGCTTTTAATCCTTGTAGTATTGGTATTTTTCCACATAATGAAGGATTTCCCTATCCTTATGGCTTAGTTTCATCCAAAAGTTTCCTAAAAGGCTAAATTTTTAATGACCTTGAAACACAACGAAACTAGTCTCAAACTAGAGATCTTGTCATTATGAATGTAACGTCATAAACAACACCTCAATCTAACATCATATGAGAAAGTTATGGCCTATAGATGTTTTTTGGAAACAACTAAAATTTTGCAGGCAAGACCCACAGGTGACACTTGGCATGTTAACATCAGAAGTACAAACATTGACGCTAGCCTTAGGGATATTGATGCCAACAGTGTGACGTGGTTGTATGAATGAAGGATATCCAATCAGGTGATGACATTTGGAAAGTGACGCCAACAACCTGGTCAGCTCTACGGACCAATCAGAGCACGTCACGTGGCACTGAGTCAACATTGTCGATTTTTCTTAAGGATGCGACATTTTTGACCTTTTCAATGGTTAGGGGCTGTGAATTTTTCACCCAGTTAATTTTCCCGGTGACCCATAAAAAATCGGTAGGAAAACATACTAGCGAGAATATTTAATAATAAAATTTAAAAAATAATGGTCGTCGGACGGTCAAATCACACCAATTAGTCGGTCGTCCTAGCTAGCGGCCAATGGAATATATATATATATATATATATATATATATATATATATATATATATATATATATATATATATATATATATATATATATATATATATATATATATATATTGTATTTTGAATAGTGTTGACGGCGGGAGTCGAACCCGCCTGATAGTTCCGCCATTTGGTCCACCGATGTCGACTCCAATCTAACACTCAAACAAACAAAACCATTGAATAACGCTTGATTGGAGTTCGACCCTGGGTTTCCTAGACCCAAATATGGTGCCTTACCACTGGACCATGGGTGGGGGCATTTGATAGGTAGGATCATCTGCTAATACTTAAGCCATGTCTAGTGACAGGTGCATGAGGAGGAGGTAGTGCGAAGGCATGAGAATAAGAACACAACACAGAACCCTGCGCGCACAAACACTTTGGTGGAGAATATTCCTTGCATATTCGAGGAATATTCCTGGAACATTCTCGTAGGGGAATCTTGTAGGGAATTTAAAAAATTCTCTAGAGTTCCTGGGGTCACCAAAATAGGACAAGGTCGACTTTATATCATTGCTGGAGCAAGGCCCCTTGGGTACTTTTTTGGGTTAAGTTTGTTTAAGTTTTGTTGTACACGCTATGCATAGATCGTCAAAGGGGCTTTGGGGCAGGTAAAAGTCCCTTAATTATTGTAAAATATTAAAGGGAAAAACCATTTGTCTCAAACCTTGGCTTGAGGCCATGGTATGTGCGTGTATTTGATAATATAAATATGTAAGAGTCGAGTGAGGAAAGACATGGAGGAATGAATGAAATCTTGATTAGATTTTTTTATGTATCTTTGTTAGTATGGGTTTTTGTCTACGTAGAAAGGCTCCTACTGGTTGTATGCATGGAGACGTAAGTCCCGATATGTGTGCACAAAAAGATAGATTCAACACTGAATTTTAATTCTCTTAATAAAGAAGGCATTTGTGGCAAATCCTAATTCTTATGTGATTTACTGTCTTAGATTGTTTGTTATTTTCTATATATCTGAATATGTTTTGGGTATTTACTTAAGTAAATGGTTAATTTCATCTATGCGAAGTATTAGTTGATGTTATATAAATATATTTGAATGAAGTACAATTAGCTCCTGTGCTCAAAATATATTGAAGTAATATGCGAAAATATGCAAAAGGGTTAGATATATTGACTGTGCATGCAAAAATATGATTATATCATCTGCAGTAAGTCTCATTAGACCTACCACATCAAAATCTCCCTCAGGGTGCAGAAACCTATTTCCAAAGCCCCCCATACTGCTTCGGGTGAGACTTTGGTTTCCGCAAGCAGATCATTACCGAAAGGGCCAGTAGTTAAAAGGTTTTGTTGGTTGCGTGATTACCATTAGAGGAAATTTCTTCCTAAAAGTGGCCTCCTAAGGAAAAATAATAAAATAATAGTAAAAATAATACAATACGAGTTATGAATTTTGGAGCGAAAAGAAGAAAACTACTTTTTTAATTGTATTTTCGTCTTATCTCCTTATATGTTTACTCAAATTTCATGTTTAGATACTCGTTAGATGCATGATTAAATTCCACATCCAACGAGTACCCATTATGCATACTTTTGAGAATACCCCCATTGATCAAATTTGCAGATACATTACAAAACGTGTTGAAACACACTTTTAACGTATATGAAATTTATATCAATTTGGGTCTTCTCAAAAGTATATAATAGGTACTCATTGGATGTGAAATTTAATTTTTCATCCAACGAGTGTTTACACTTGAAATTTGAGTAAACATATAAGGAGATAAGTCAAAAATACAATTAAAAAAAGTAGTTTTTCTTCTTTTCCATCCAAAATATTTACATGTACCTCTTTTTAAATTTAAAGAATTTTGATTGGTTTACATATTATGACATGGAAATTACATGGAAATTTCATGGAAAATTTTAGGCTGAAATTTCCTCTAATGTCCGAACCTGGGTCAGGACCCCTCAAGCCAAAAAAATGGTTTTGTTGTAGGGGACTATTGGGATGATGATATGGTGGGTAAGGTTTCCGAGCCATTGACTGTATATTAGGAGATATTTCCAACAGGATTTTCTGAGTTGAAGGGGATTGTAGGATATCTCGGGGTAATGAAGATTGCCTCGAAACTGGATGCGTGACCTATGAAGTAGCGTACATATAGGTTGAATATTAAATACAAGCAGAAGGTCAAAGAGGAATTGGAGAAAATGGTTGTTGCAGGGATCATAGAACCAGTGGAAGAATCATATTGGGTAAGCCCTATAGTGGTGCACGACAAGAAAACCATGGGAGAAATAAGGATTTGTGTGAATTTGCGAAAATTTAATCATTCTTGTGTACATGAACCATTCCCGACCCCATTTTATGATGAAATAATGGACAACATGGGAGGGAATGAGGCCTATTCATTTATAGATGGTTTCTCACGATACCACTATATAAGAAACACGTCAGAGGATAGAAGCAAGACAACCTTCATGACAGAGTGGGGATCCTTTCAGTACATAGTCATGCCATTCAATCTGAAGAATGTGCCAACTATATTCTCGCGCGTGGTGGTAGCTACGTTTAAAGAATACATCCATAAGTTCTTACAAGTATAGTTTGATGATTAGATTGTCTTTGGATTATTGAATAAGCATGTGTCGAGTCTGCACCTGATGTTGGAGACTTTCCAGAAGTATCAGATCTCACTCAATATGAAAAATTGTATATTTTGTGTCCCATTTGGAATCCTGATATGTCATATTTTTTGTCAGCAAGGATTGATGGTGGATCCCGCAAAGATCATTGTTATTTTTAACCTAGAAGTTATGACAAATGTAAAACAGGTGCGCTCAATTTTGGGGCATATAGGGTATTATCGGAAGTTTATTCAAGGCTACACATTGATCACTGTGCCCATGGAAAAGTTGTTGAAGAAGGATGCATAATTTTGTTGGGATGCAGACTTCCAGAAGAGATTTGAATTTCTAAAGGAGAAGATGGTCACTGTGCCCATATTGGCCTTTCCAAACTAGACAAAGGAATTCTATGTACATGTCAATGCCTCCTACATCACACTAGAGCTATCTTAGCGCATACAAGAGCTGGGGAGATCGACCACCCTATTGCATTTGCGAGTAGGAAGTTGTCAAGTGTGGAGCGTAAATACTCGACCACAGAGAGGGAAGGATTTAATATGGTTTACACACTACAGAAGTTCAACCACTATCGGTTGGGATGCCATTTTAATATGTTCACTGACAACTCTGCTCTGAAATACCTGGTCAACAAGCCTTTTTTGGTGGGGGGAAGATCTGCAAATGGTTTTTGTTATTTCAGGAGTATGAATTTAAAGTAACTGTGAAACTTGGGTGATTGAATGTTGGGCCTGACCATCTGTCGTGCATTGCCAGTGGAGAAGAGCCAACTAACTTGGAAGATGTTTTACCAGATGCACAAATATTCATCATCAAAGTAGTCGATGATGACTTTCCATATGTTATTCATTTTTTTAACACTAGAAGTGCACCCATGGAATATACGCTGAAACAGAAGAAAGAGTTGGTCATGCGCGCTACTGAATTTAATTTGATTGCGGGCGAGCTATACAAAATGGGTGCAGATGAAGTCCTAAGAAGGTATGTGTTGGAATTTGAGAGACGGGATATATTAGCTCAGGCTCATGGAGGAGTTGCAAGAGGTCACTATGTAGGAAAAACAATTGCGTAGAAGATTTTATGAGCTGGATTATGGTGGCCCAAAGTGCACAGTGACACACAGAAGTATTGTTGCACTTGTGATATATGTAAAGGTATGGGGAGACCATCGCATAGAGATAATATTCCCTTACACCCACAACTGAATTTGTAAGCTTTTGCAAGCCTATCCATGTAATATGCAAAATAAGGCTCCCAAGATCTTTGAAAATATCTCAAATGGTAACGAATTTGAGAAAATTGCTCGTTGAAAATCTTATTGGGATCGTGTTGAACAAAAAATATGTTTTTTTTTCCCAACGTTCATTTTCATTTGCTCATAAGATAGGTTTTAAGTTGACTGGTCAAAGTTGTTGTGTTTTTCCCTTGCTTTGATGTTGGAGGTCCACACGTGCAAGCTGGGTGGAATTTCACCAATAAAAATCCTTATTGGAATCTTTAGAAACAATGTCCATGTGTTGGATTTCCTTCTATAGTGGTTCTGCTACCTGAACCATGGAGACAACTACATAAATTGTAGAAACTTGAACTATCAAACTGTCGTTAGTAAAACCATGCACAATTCTCCGTAATTCATTAAAAATAATAGAAATAATAATAATAAACCATGTAAATATGTATGTCATAATTTGGTGTGTTTATGAAGAAATATGGTTAAGAATGATGACAATGGGTGAGTGTAATAATGCAAAAATGGATGGTTTGATTAGAAAAATCATGACAAATTAGAGGCCAAACATTCCCCCACACCTGAGTTTTTGGATGTCCTCATGCAAACAAAGCTTTTCAAAATTTCATAATTCAACTAGTTCTTGGTAATCCTTTATTTTGTCATTTCAAATGAATCCTCAACCAAAGCTCTAAGGGATTGGTGTAGATCATATATCTTGTTAAGATTTGTTTTTCTCTCTTTTTCAGTGAACAAATGAATTCATTCCCCAAAATTACACATCTAGTAGCACAACTCTTTGTTTCCACACTTTTTTATTGATAGTTGCAAAATGAAAACAAAGAGCTATCCGTCCTTTTGTTGAAATTTTTTCCATAGTATGCTACTCATGAATGATATGATGCCTGTTGAATTTTTATTATTTAATAAAACAAACATCTTTGCACTAGCTATTAATCCCCTACACCTTATCATATACAACTTGTGTGAAAGATAAGGGTGTGCATAAAGTAGCATATCCAAGTACTTGTCATCATTGTTAAAGCCTTTGCAAATTCAATCTTAGAAACAATTTATAAAGTTTTTGTCACTTACTCAATTGTGCACAAAGTGTTTAATCTTTGGTAGAATATCCAACATGCCATATTGTGAGGAATGCATCAATAAGGATCTTACTACATACATGTGCTTTCCAAGCCAAAAAATGAATGATATCCATGTGCACCATGAATGTTGTATGTAAATAAACCACCACCTTTTGATCATGTGTTACAAACATGTACCATGAAGTCAAGCTTGCTATATCTGTAAAATAATTTTTTTTTCTCAAGAAATTCATGTTGATAGACCGTTAAGGAGAGCATGAATTATTCTCACCTGAAGGCCAAAAGGTGAGATTGTTCATGGCAACAAGAAGAGAAAAGGTAAACATAAGATCTCATGGAGGAAATGATTATGTAGCCATGGTACTAGGCTCAATCATAACAACATTAGTAGAACATCCAATAAGGAATGAGATCTAAAAGTAGTAGACTAGGGATGAAGGATTGAGAAAATGGTTTGAATAATGAGGATATGATAGGGTGAAATACATGGATCACATGTTTTACAATATTTTTCTCATTATAATTTCCAAAATTTTTATCAAATTTAAAAAAATTGAAGCTAGTTTTACCTCAAGTTTACCTCTTGGAATTGGAGAAGAGAGCACGATATTATGGTTGTTTTGGTGTTTATTTGGCTCAGGTACTCTACTCCATGATGCCTTGAACATAACTTTGACCTTGCTCCGGATAATGCATCTTTTTCATGAAGCATAATTTTTTTTTTTCAATTTCTCTTGAACGGTAAATCAAATTCTCCTCTATCACCATAGCATGTCTTTAGAATCCAATTTTGATGACAAAAAGGATTTGTTGTGAAAAAATACCAAATTACATCCTAATTTGTGCACAGTGGTAAAAATTGAGAATATTCCTTAAAAACCCATTGAAAAGTCCTCGAAAATTGCATTTTTTTGGAATTGTGTCCGCGCTTTACTCAATTTACCATATTTTGAGAAAACCCAGAAGCTCATAATTGTTTTATTTATAGTCCAATATCTTGAAATATTTTTGCTAAAACTACCTTTGGAACAAGCGGTTATGAAAAAAACATGTTCTTACAACAATACCTGCAGAAACTGCAATTTTACATAGTTGTTGCAAAAAATGTCAATTTTTGTAGAAAGTTGTTTTCTCCAAGTTTGAAATGTTGATTTCGATTGTGTACTTCATACTGAAGTAGAAACCATGAAACATAATGCATATTGACTGAAATAGACCCAATTTATTATTTTTCTTGAAAATTAAATAAATGAAAAATATTTGTTATGGTGTCATCATGTTTCTATTGAATGACAAAAAGACGAACATGCTACTTCAAGAAATCAATAAAATGTACTGCTACAAGTTATTGTTGATTCCATAAAACCATATAGTCTTCATAAAATCCAAAATTCATGGTACAATTCTTAGCATGCGAATGAATGTGTCAAAGTCGATGACGGGAAGAAAATCATTGGATTACCGATTAATGATGAAAATTGTTAACCAATGCGAGGCAACTCACCGATAATGTAAATGAGTTTCAATGTACCTGAGTGCATCTTGACAAATACGAATGAATGTGTTGAAGTCAAGTCACTTGCAGGATCTGACAATCATGAGAAATTATTTTATTCCCATTGTTGTCAACGAGGAGGCTTGTAATTGATATATGCAAGTTCCAAGGTACTCCAAATAATATTTGACCTTGATCCTAGATAAGGTGTTGAGGTCGATGGGACAAGATGTGTTGGAAGGTGTTCCTGAAGGAATCCCACATCATACAACTCGAGCATAGAACCAAAAATGATTTGAAGAACCATAATAAAATATTGAAACCATCATAAAATTGCAGAACTTATTCTTAACTTTGCTCGCTAGTTGCCTGATTTTCAAGAAAAGCTCATGTCCAATTGTGCCAATAAGCTAGTTTTCACAATAGGAATTATTTTTCTCCTTAATTTTTTTATTTTTTTTATTTTTATATGTCCTACTCTACTTGACAAATAAATCTCGTTCAGGTATATGAATACCTCCAATGGAACCATGTGTGTAACAAGATGATATATAAACTCATGCAAGTTTGAAATATACTCTTTGATATGTACCAGTATATGAGAGACCAACTGCCTTGATTGAGATGATGTCAGGAGATATCAAAGAAGGGAGTATTGGGATTCGATGACTGTCTTGAATGAATATTCAATGTAATCTTGGCTTCCTGATATCATGCCATGCAAGTCTTCATAGATGTGATCTCCATTCATATTATCTGGTGATAGGCATGCAATAAAATTTTCAATCTCAGGTTCCAACAAATGCTCTTTATCAATAGGAATCCATTATTCTTGGACCCTATCTGAATCTTCTTCTCTAGTTGTTTTTCTTCAATGGTAGTTGGAGAATCATTTTGCAATACCTCAACATTGTAAGTGGATTGAGGTGTTTTATTGTTGGGGATATGAAATGGTTATGCAGGTAATGGAGTGGGAATGGATCTTTGGGGTGCTTGTGTGGGTGGTAATGGGAAAAGTTGAATTGACATCAATTGAGGGTGAACTTGATGTTATGGTGGGGGCGAATGGTAAAGATGTCATTGATATTGGTATTGAGGATGGTGAGGAAAATATTGAGGATATGGTGGATTTAATTTATAACGATATTTCCAACCTTGTTTCCAAGCATTAGGGGAATTTCGAGGTCTAAAATGGGCCTCCTAAGGAAATTATAAAATAATAGTGCAAATAGTAAAATAAGATTGGATGACATCATCAAATTTTAGAGGGAAAAAGGAAAAAACTACTTTTCAACTCATATTTTCAACTTATCTCCCAAATATTTTAGTCACATTTCGAGCGAGAGTACTCGTTGGATGAAAAATTTAATTCCTCATCCAAGGATTACCCATGTTGGATACTTTCGATAGACCCTGCTACACGAAAAATGAGAAATACATGAAAAATGTGATTGCAATCATGTTTTTTCATGTATTTCTATTTTTTTTGCATAGCAGGGTCCATCAAAAGTATCCAACATGGTTAATCTATGGATGAGTAAATAAATTCTACATTCAATGAGTAGTACCACTCAAAATTTGAGTAAAAAATTTGGGAGATAAGTTGAAAATACGAGTTGAAAAAGTAGTTTTATTATTTTATTATTTTTTAATGTTTTTACCCCTTTACTTAAAATATGGTGAATCATCCCCCATGGTTGACATAATCATATTGAATCCTATTGGTTCTTATAAATTTTATTTTGGTTGTACATTTTTCTTAGGAGGCCCATTTTAGACCTCAAACTCCCATAATGATTTGCTTTTAGGTTTGGATTGAGATGACCAAGGTTGACAAGGCAAGGGTGTTTGAAAATTACTTTGATATTATTCTGCATAACCCTGGAATTGTGAAATAAGATCTTGCATCATACTATGTTGATGAGGCTACCACGGTCTTCTTGGATCTACATAACAAGATTGTGTTGATTTGCTGCCCGGTAACTGCCTTTAACCCCGGTAATAATGGAAAATATTTTGTATTATGTCATCATGTACATATTTCACAAATTTTAATGTTATCAAGTGGACATTCATGCAAAGCGTGTTTATTTCTACATTTATGGAAAAATATAAATGAAGTAGCATTCTCAAATTTTTGTTCGTTTTGCATTCTTAGCATATCAATTTGTTCATTTAAATTACCAAGAATGTCTAGCAAATTGTTAAGTTCACTTTGACTTACCAACCCTGATGCCAACTTACTTACTCTTGCCGTAACTGGATCTTGGGGGAATCTTCCATACTTTTATTTTCCTCTTGATATGTTCTTTCATAGTTCACAAACATCTTGAAATGAAAATTGAGAGACATCTCCTTTTCCCACCAGGTTAAGAAGATCAATCCATTCATCCCTTATAGCATTTAGTGTAGAAATTTGAATCAATAATATGCTATCCACCGAGATTCTCCTGATCACACACTATTTTAACTTCATGCAAAATACATAATCTCTTCTACCATTGATCATTAATTGCGGAAATAAAATCAATTGCATGCAGACATTAAAACCATAAAAATTCACACATATGAACACAGTATTTTATGGGAAAGCTTAAAGCTGAAAACCCACAACTATCTGTATATTATATGTCATAGATATCATGTAAAAATCATCATACAAAGATCCTCACAAGCTCTCAGTACAATATCCAATTGCTACACACTAATCAAGCTAGATCTAGCAAATCACATGCTCCAATCTCTGCCACCTGATAGCCTGCCTCTACTGTGCAATCACTGCTGAATAATGGCTCTTAATTAAATTCAAACCACCTGGCTTGTACTGCGTGATCCTCATTGGCATCTCCAATCACTAGTTGTTGCAAATCATGCAACAATATAGTCACAACTGATAGTCACACTGCTCTTTCACCTACCTCTTCACTGGTCTCCACTGAAACTGTCCATGCACTGAAGTTAACTGATGTATTCTTTAGTTGATTAATGAGTTTATAATTAGTAAATTAATTAATAATTAATTCACACCACTCTCACTAGTGTATCAATCAGTTAGACTAGATACAACTAGCTCAACTATGTTTAGATTAGTTAAACTGAACACAACTCCATTAACTTCCTCAATCAACTCCACCAAAATCTCTCACATGAGTTCTAACTAAAGTATCCATGAAATAGCTCCACTTAACCCTTAGGAATAGCATATTTCCTTCTGTCAGCTCCTGTGCCACATCTGTGCACTTAACTGAAGTGCTCCAAGAGAATAAGATAATGTTTATAGTCCAAATATTATTAAGAGCTAATAATATTCGACATATCTATTTTTAGACTGGCAATCTAAAAATAGATTCCGCCCAATATGTCTAAAAATAAAAGTCCATATATTTTTTCCAACTTGACCAACCATCCACAAATAGCATCCTGCAACTCATAGAACATGATCCATATGTCTAAAAATAGACATAGTCTAAAAATAGACTTTGCGCCAAAAATAGCCTGCGGGCCCACTTAGTGAAGGCGACTCCTTTCCACTAAGCTCATCATCTTGTTGAAATATCAACACTCCCTCTCAACAAGATATGGATTATCTGCAACCCCTATCCTGCCCCTGTGGTATTCGAATTTGCTCCTGGTGAGCGCCTTCGTCAAGATATCAGCATCCTGATCCTCCGTAGGAATGTATGAAAGTACAAGATCTTTCATTGCACACAATCTCTTATGATGACATCAGATGTAATGCAGCTTGCATCTATCATGAAATACTGGATTAAACGAGAGTTTGATGCAACTCTGATTATCACAATAAATCACAGTAGGATCTAAGTGTGAACCGAAAAACCCAACCAAGATCTTCCTCATCCATATAGCCTTGCATGCAGCCAAACTCGCTGCCATATACTTGGCCTCTGCTAAACTGAGTGCCACGAATCTTTGCTTCCTGCTGTACCAAGAAATTGCTGTCGACCTGATACTGAAAATCCCTCCAGATGTGCTCTTTCTATCCGTTGGGCTCCCTACCCAATCTACATCCGTGAAGCAACATAGCTTCACCTCATCCGATTGTCTGTACCATAATGCATATCCTGATGTGCCTCTCAGATATCTCAATACATGCTTGCATGCCTTCCAAAAGAGCTTGGTAGGCTTAACCATAGCTTGTGAAAGCTGGTTAACAGCATAGCATATGTCGGGTCGTGTATTGACCAAATACATAAGCGACCCCACCAACTGTCGATAAACAGTGGCATCCACTACCTCTGCTGAAGTAGCATCCTCCTTCCTCCAACCACCAGGAAGAGGAGTGTCAACAGGCTTGCAGCCTTGCATGTTGAACCTCTCCAGAATCTCCCGGGCATACTTGCCCTGAGAAACAAACAGTCCTCCGCTGCGCTGCCAAATCTCCAATCCTAGGAAATAATAAAGGATGCCCAAGTCCTTCATCTCAAACTCCTTTGCAAGATCAGCCTTGCATGAGTGTATCAACAGTTCATCACCTGTCAAAATCAAATCATCTACATAAAGTACAATGATCAGAAACTTACCCTCCACCATAATCTGGTATAGGTTCGAATCCACCTCACTCTTGGAGAATCCAATTCCGGTGAAATAATTGTCTATCCATGTGCACCAAGCACGAGGTGCTTGTTTCAACCCATACAACACTCTTTTGAGCCTGCACACATGCGACTCGCTGTGGAAGATCTCAAAACCTTCGGGATGCTCTATGTACACCTCCTCTTCAATCACCCCATTGAGGAACACAATCTTCACATCCATCTGATGAATGTGCTACCCCATCTGCACTGAGAGAGCAAGAATCGTCCATATGGAATAATACCTTGCGACAGGTGCAAAGGTTTCCTCATAATCGATCCCCTCAATCTGTGAGAAGCCTCGGGCAAAAAATCTTGCCTTGTACTTCTCGACACTCCCGTCAGCTGCTTGCTTCACTTTGTAGATCCATCTCGAACCCACCACTGATTTCCCTTCTGGCCTTGGGACAATCTCCCATGCAATGTTTCTGACAATCGAATCATACTTTTCCACCATGGCATCTACCCATGCGGGATCCTCCACAGCTTCCTCTAAAGAGGATGGCTCCATCACAATACACTTGCTCATAAGAGCCATGTATCCAGTATACCAGTCGGGGGACTGTCTCTGTCTGCACTATGATGTAGGTTCTCCTACAATCCTCTCTGCATCTTGAGCCAGTCGCTCAGCTTCTGTAGTGCGCTTCTGCCCTTTGATGGTTGGCACTCCATGAGTGGTCTCTTCCACTCCATGAACCTCCTCTTATGGATGATCCACATCATGAGGCTCATCCTTAGGAACTACTAGTTCCTCATCTGCATGCAAGTGTGGCTCCCTCTCAAGCGAACACTTCATGGCTTTCTCCTCATGAAATTTGATATCTCGTCGCACAACAGTCTTGCGACTGTCTGGAAAATACACATGATAGTTGTGGGGTGTATCAGTGTACCCCAAAAATATCCCAAACTCTGCAGTCGGCTCCAGCTTCTTCCTGTCATCCTTCGTCACATTAATGTAAACAGGTGAACCAAAAATCCTCCAATGGGAAATATCAGGCTTCTTACCAGAAAACGCCTCCTCAGGTGTACTCATGCCAAGTATCCTGTGAGGACAATGGTTTTGCACATAAACCGCATTGTTGCATGCCTCAGCCCGCAAGTGTATGGGAAGGCCCCGATCATGCAACATCTCCCATGTAGCACCCACGATTGTTCTATTCTTTCACTCCGCAACCCCATTCTGCTGTGGGTTATGAGGTTCTATGAGCTCTCTTCGAATTCCTTCTGCGCTGCAAAAGTACTTGAACTCGCCACAGATGAATTGACCACCATTGTCACTCTTAAGAGCCTTCACCTGATTCCCCGATTATTTCTCAACCAGTGCCTTGAACTCATAGAACTTTAAGTATGTCTCACTCTTCTTCTGCATGAAGAAGATCCAGCACTTACGAGAAAAATCACCAACAAATATCACATAGTACCTGTGCTTTGCTATCGAAGCTACTGAGAAAGTTCCACACATGTCTGTGTGAATTCTCTCAAGGATAGTCATGGCGCGACTATCCTTCTCGTGAAAGGTGGATTTCACAAATTTTCCCAAAGTACATCCCTTGCACTGATCTGACTTTGCAAGTGTACCTTTGGGAAGCCCAGTAGAAATCTGCTGCAAAATTTTTAAAGCTCCATGGTGAAGGTGGCCCAATCTTCTGTGCCACAGCTCGCCATCATCCAGGCTCACCACTCCTTCTGCCTTGCCTGCCATTTCTGTGCATCCATCTACCTGCAACTGATAAAGGTTCTTAACTTGAACCCCTATCCTCCGGGTTTCACCAGTTTCCTTACTACGCAGAAAAGCCTTTCCCTCGCTAAAGACAACATCATATCCCTTGTCTTCTAACATGGCCACTGAGATTAGATTCTTCTTCAATCCTGGAACATGCATTACTTCCTTCAATACGAAGGGTTTACCAGAATCCCTCTCAAAGGAAATGGTACCGATACTGGTCGCACTATATCTACCATCATTGCCCATCTCGATGTGCACTCCAAGATCTTTCTCATCCAGATCAGTAAACAAATCTTTGTCTCCGGTCATATGAAAAGACGCACCACTGTCAAGAAGCCACACTGAACCCATCACACTTGAGACCAAGCATGCGATTGACGAACAATCTAGCTCAAAATGTGAGGCTAAGGCCTCTCCAGCTGCAGATCCAGCAGCCTGCTTATTTTTCTTCTTCTATGGACAATTAGTGGCGTAATGTTCGTGTTGGTGATAGTGAAAGCACTTCATCTTGGACATGTCCTGCTTCTTGCCTTTCGCACCGGATTGAGAAGAATTCTTCTTGCTCTTCCCTTTCCTTTCTTTGGCAGCCAAAGTGCAATTTTCTTCATCTGAGTTCTTTGATGAAGATCCGTCCCTGGTACTCTGCCTTATCTCCTCTTGCACAAGATTCAACCAAAGTCACTCCCATCTTGGCAATTTCTCTCGACCATTGACAAAGTCCTGATAGGAATGCCAAATCTTCAGAAGCCCAAGGAGAGCCAAGCTCACCAAGTCATCATCATCAACACTAACCCCACACTTCCTAGCTCATCCCTCCATTGGATGAACTTCATGAGGTACTTGGGCATACTGTTGCCTTTCTCCATTTTTATGTTCTTGAGTTTATCCTTGAGCGCCAACTTCCTCTGGTCGCTCTTGCTTTGAAATAAATATGTCAAAGCTTTCCACATCAAGAATGGAGAAGCTTTACCATGAAGGCTGGACACTATGTGATCCTTCACACCTTCCAACAGAATCATTCGACACTTTGCTGTCTTCTTTTGCCATGCGTCAAGTACGACAGCATCACTAGAAGTAGGTTTTGGAATTTCTGCATCTATGAACTCCTTCAACCCATTTTCATCCAGCACCGCCTCCATCCTGTCCTTCCATGCAATATAATTTGAGCTACCCTCAAGAGCATACTCCAATCGCAATCTGTTGAAAGACATCTCAACTTCGACACCAAGAAAACACTGCTGCAAATTCGAATTCTACCAGCTCATAACTCAACCGCTTCAATGTTTTGCAATTGCTCCAATGATCAATATCGCTCTGATACCATGTAGAAATTTGAATAACTGATATGTTATCCATTGATATTATCCTGATCACACAGTATTTTAACTTCATGCACAATACATAATCTCTTCTACCATTGATCATTAATTGCGGAAATAAAATCAATTGCATGCACACATTAAAACCATAAAAATTCACACATATGAACACAATATATTATGGGAAAGCTTAAAGATGAAAACCCCAAAATATCTGTATATTATATGTCATAGATATCATGTAAAAATCATCATACAAATCTCCTCACAAGCTCTCAATACAATCTCCAATTGCTACACACTAATCAAGCTAGATCTAGCAAATCACATGCTCCAATCTTTGCCACCTGATAGCCTGCCTCTACTGTGAAATCACTGCTAAAGAATGGCTCTTAATTAACTTCGAACCACCTGGCTTGTACTGTGCGATCCTCATTGGCATCTCCAATCAATGGTTGTTGTAAATCATGCAACAATATAGTCACAACTGATAGTCACACTGCTCTTTCACCTACCTCTTCACTGATC